>CAJVRM010000186.1:21803-66197 GCA_911693285.1 Hymenoscyphus albidus | reverse complement strand
TTTGACATCTTTGATACAAGTAACGAGTTCACTTCCAAGTGAACAACCCGATAGTCTTCTTCTTATCATAGCATACCAACCAGCGAACACCCAGCCAAGTTTAGTTAGCCAGTTTGAGTATTCGTTACACTGCGTCCCGGGACCGTCCCGGGAGCGTCCGAGAACTATTCTACGACTATCTTACGACTATTTAGAAATTAAACTATTAAAATAAAATACAGTTATAAATCTAAGACTATTTATAAGTAAAATAGTCTTATAACTATTTTATATTTAAATAGTTATAAATATAAACTATTTATAAATAAAATTATTATAAAATAGTTTTTATAATAAATAATTATAAATTAAAGTAGTTTTATAATTTTAAATTATCTAGAAATAGTTTTATAATAGTTTTACATTTAGGAACTATTCTATAACTATCTAAAAAACTCCGCTTTCCCCTCTAAGGAAGTTACTATTTGTACTTTTACGGGCTCTTGTCGTCGAAGGATCCGAAGCACGTAGCAGAGAAAAAAGCATTAATATATCTATTAATTTAAATACCTTAAATTAATTGATAAATACTTACTTAAAGCTATCTATTAGATTAATATAATCTAAGTATTTTACTAAATAATAACCACTAAATTCCATTAATTGAGACATGTTAAAAAATAAGGTTAGGTAAGACAAGTGTAGCTTTAAACAGAAATAAGTTTTTTTTTATTAGTAAATAAAATACTCTAGATACTACTACTAGAAGACCATGGATTCTAGTAAGCCTATAGAGATTTAACCCTTGAACATAATACTATAAAGATTACTATCCAAGTAAACTAAGCTAAGAGAGATTAGTTTAATAAAGTTATTTATAAGAGAGAGCAGGGTTTTCACAGTTAATAGTACGTTAATCTCTATAATAGTCTACGTTAGTAAGTATGTTTATTTCGCCTAGTTAATCTACTCTACCCCTCCCCGTAACTTAATTAGCAGAGGGAAATGTTTATATAGGAGATGATTTGGAATTCGAGAAGACCTTTTAGTCTAAATCCCGCTTTACCTAAGGTTGTAGCAGCCAAAAATGCTACTTCCAAAGCCTCCCGCCAAGCAGTCTCCAATCTGACCGATGGGATTTCGCTTCTGTAACAAATCCCCCAAGCTTGCTTCGTAGCAAGGCGATAACATACTAAGCAGCCCGGACCAAGCAAATATCGCATCAATCCAAGATCAGTGCATTGCAGTAGATACATGGAATTTATGTAGCAAATTAATGGCAAAAGTTTGCAATTAGCCATAGCTCTAATTAATTCGTTGCACAAGAAGCAACCTTTAAACGGGGTATGAACGAAAACCCCGATTCGTTGAAACAGACAAATACAGAAAGGTAAGGCTCAATGATAGACGAACCACAAGGATTCTCTATAAGTATGAAGTCGCAGAACTGACCAGCGAATTCAGGAGGTCATCCGCACTCTTCCATGGTGTTATGTCAGGCATCGCAGGCCGATCCCGCAATATTGATGGACAAATAATCTCACGGGTCGGGATCGCATATCAGCGTCGATAACCATCATTCGTGCTTCCCAAAACGGCAGCTCAACAGGCAGGGTTTGTTAATGTTTGTGGCCAACTCAAGGACTGCCAGATGGGGGGTTGGACCCCAAATTTGTGGCTATAATATGGGAGAATACCAATACGACGGCGGCTGTGATTCTCGTTAGACAGGACACTTCAACACCCCTGAATGGTAATATGGAATGGTATATTACAATCAGTAGCCGAATGCTTCACCGTACCAGTACATGACAGTACCTCGTATTAATACAGCGACGGAGTTTGTTTCGACGGATGTGCGGATGTGCGTTCGGGCTGACGAAACGTGCTTCCAAGGCAGTCAAGCATCCGGAGCGTTCCTCCTCGCAACAACCTACAGGAATGGGAACGCACATTGCCGCGGCACGATACAAATCCTCTTCGGAGCAGAAGCAGCAGACGCATACAAGGACGCGATCGCAGATGATAAAGCGAGGGCAGACTCGGCCGATTTCGTTCTGTGGGCTCTGGAGGATTGGCATATGCGAACAGTTAATCGATGTGATCCCACGACTTCTTTCCAGCAAAGTTCGTACCGATTGAACTTGAACCTCTACGAAATAGCCTAGTGGCTTTCCGAATTATAGACCGACCTTTGAGAAGTAAGAGCGAGGTTGTCGCAAATAGATAATAGTTGGTAGCATGTACTGGAATTAGTGGTTACCCTATTTTGTAGTCCTCTCTCCGATGCTTCCAACATTCTATAGCATACTGGGGCTTATTCCGTAGGCATTAGAAGACGGCTGAAAGGTAATTTTGGTGCTGGGAATTTACTGGACTCAAAGCCTGTGGTACTTTCGTTCTGTTTACCAGTTGCTCAAGGGAAATACTAAGATTCGTGTATTCAAATCAAATCGCCATTAGATACCTACAAATTAGTTCTCTGGGTCTTTCCCACGTACCCTATTTGAACGAAGGATAACCAAATCAGCACTAAATAACGTTTTAACTATACTTAATCTTTTCTTCTTTATTATGTAAATTTATTTGGAAAACGTAATCAAGCTAAATTAGTTAAGATTAGAGAGTTTGAAACGCTACTTCGTTTACTATTCGGGCCTCTTATTTAAGTGTTATTGTTTTCAATAGTGAATTCTACAACTAGCATTTAAAGAAACCGTTATATAGGGCTTGTTATTAGAAATATTATACGTAGTAATTGATATATTTATAGAAGGGATTAAATCACAACTAATATTCAGGCTACAAAGTATTTGTCTATGAGAAAAAGTCTACACTTGAGGGCTAACCATTTCTTCTTGTCCTAAAGCTCACTAACCCTTACTGTCAATTTAGCACGAAGAATATGGAGCTAAGGGGGATATCAAAGCTAGACCAACGTCCTTTAGCTCTTTAAGTGTATGATAGGTTTTCTTCTCTCTGTTTTTAAACAAAGATCTTGTTTTAGATACCATTATCAACAACTCTTTCTCGACATCCTATATTTGAAAAAGGGTGGTGAGAAGGTGTAATTTACAAGTTCCTGTTTTCTATTGAGGCGAGAACAGTATTCCAGCTCATTATACGGTCGGAACCTGTATGGAATTAGTAGCAGAAGGATCAGGAAAAGACAAAAGCATGTTTATTAGTAGACAAGGAGTACTTAGGTTTGGTTCAAGAGTTTATGGGCCTCTTGGTTGATCTGGTGTCTCAATCATTGAGGGTGTCCGTTCTTGATTCCTCGTTTTAAGTCTACCTAAATCACAAGCAGAAGACACCCTAAATGATTAACTTAATTTGCGAATTGTCTAGCTCCACATTGTTCCAGGACTTCTATTATTATAGCTTTCTACGGTTATGTCAAGAACTACGGCCATGATACCCTACAACGAAGCTGACAGCGCCAACAAAGCAAGACTGGTCTCAAAAACCTCTGTCTCAAATATTGCTAGTCCTCCAACAGGTCATTGTAACCCCTTCTTCTCTCCCGTTCCCCCTTTCCCCCTCGCTAAGCCAACAAACAGTATGTATTAAGAGTCTTCGAGCGGGCTGAAAAGGCAAACTTGCGCGACTAGAGAGAATCGCAGCAGACGATAACTCAAAACTCGTATGTCGTCGGGACAGAGCGGCAGTCGAATGAGGTAGCTTCAGAGGGCAAATGGGGGTTGCAAAATGATCTTGGGCTCGATCGGCCACAGATTGGGCCCACTTCATCGGTCGTTCTATTGTGGTTCAGTCGTTCTTGCACGAAATACTCATTACATCAAGCCCGTATCAGCAAAGATAACATAGGGTGCTGCGATTAGTGATAACCGCGTTGCTGTGCTGCCTTGCTTGTCGCGACCAATGAGCAACAGTTGAAACCGACGAAATCTGCCTTGATTTCTACTGGCACCTCTTGATTTCGCTTTCAGAGTAGTTGATGGGAAGTGTCTTAGACAGAGCTTGAATCTCTTCTATAGCCTGATTGGTGCTTCTGCGTAAGATAGAGAGAACAATGCTTTTTGGATCTAGATGGGGGGGATCAGAGTGCGGAGAAAAGATCCCCTCCAAGCGTACTGCGGCCTGAGATTCGCTGCAGATTGTAGATCACAACATCTATCTTACGCGACATCTTTCGAAACCATCGCTACCGATGGAAGAGGGGTAAGCTCTGGCAGTCCAGGCGTCTGTTTGGTTTTCAACAGATTGAGTAATACCTACGAAATCATGGCTGCCACACTTCTGGCAACCGGTTCCACAGAGTTTGCAAAGGAGGGATTGAGACCTGTCATAATTTCTTACGAGCAAGGCTCTCTCCTACGAAAGTGAGGGGCCCATGGGAAAAAGCAAAGAAGTATAGACAAGGGCGGGAAGCAGGTCTCAATCCTCAGTGGCGAATATTGCCAAGGTGATGGGGAAGCGCGGACATGCCTCAGCTGTTTCCCCTCGATTTCCTATTTGTTGTTGATGAAAAAGAATTGGATTTTTGATATGTAGAGAATGCAAGTGAGTTGGTTCATCCCGTGTGTGGGGGAGTACAGATGGAATGAATTCAATATCACTACCGGTAGCTTACAAACCATATCCATTCATTGAACATAAGGCTACCCAATTGCAATTCGAGACGAATGCCCTCTTTCTCATGGAAACTCTTTCCCGTTCCCGCGACGGGACCAACGCCAATCGAGTGACACATTGTCCCGCCTAGAGAGTTTCTAATGATAGAAGCTGTGTTTTCCAGAGTTGTACAAGACGATCAGCGATGCCACTAGCACGACAATCGAGTGAGAGCTGCGAAATCCATCTTATCAAAATTGCTGAAAAGATGCATAGACTAATCCATGGGATTTCTTGTCTCAAAGGCATGGCACTAGCCCCTACCGAGCTCATCCTCCGAGGTTCATCAAAACAAGCGGCATGTCCGATTTCCGATCCTCAAGGGCACTTGCCTTCCTCCTGGAGGCTCAAAGCAATGGCTTTCATGGAATCATGGAAAGTTGATGGGGGGTGGATTTCTTGGCATTTGTTGACAGGATAATTTGGCGTTTTTGGCGGACATTTTTCGACGGGAAGCACATGGTTAGCGAGCTCAAGTCTTGGACGGAGTATCGGTTGAAAAAGGGGTGGTTACCCATGCTTTTACCACTCTCTAAACACCCCTTTACATTGCTGACAACCAAGAAACAATTACCTCGCGGCTTCGTCTACACATTGATGAACTTGTGCGACATTTCGTCACATACGGAACAATCCAAGTGTTCCATTGAAAGCTGACTACACTCATTAGCAAGAATTCTATTTTTGGAAATGGAAGAGCTGATTCTCAACACGGCACAGTTACTGATGCATGTTCATTCCGAACAGATTTTGATGGCTGAAATCTTATCTGAATCAAGGTTTGGTGGATGCATAAACTCTCTCAGCCCAAAGAATCCACACTTATGGGTTGCGGTGAGGGGGAAGCTGCAACTTTCCAATCTCACTCAAAACCCCAGTTGATAGTATGGCATATATATGCCTGAGAACCTTGAACGACGCACAACCATCACGTTCCCGTGCATCTAAGCTGTGGCTAAATGGTAGCCTTGTTTAATTGCGGCCATTGCGGCTCTGTCTTCTATGGGGTTGGGAAGTTTGGCCCAGAATTGGAAGTAAAGCCTAGAATACTTTATATGCAAGTCTTCGGATTGTCTTGCTAAACCCTGTAGTGACTGTTGAGGGCTGAAGGAAACCGATGTAAGCATGTTCCGATGTTGGATATAAGGTCAGGGAATTGAGATTATTAACAACCCTTTCACGTCTCGTCAGTTAATGGGCTGACGATTATACAAAATTCCAGCAGTTTGAGAATAGGCGCCCAGCCCGACATTATTGCAGAACATGCCACGGTCCTGCGTGTTGGTTGGGGACGTCAACAATAGCGCCCCAAATCTAGCCAGGTAATTCAATGATACCCGAACAGCTGGTAAGAGGCGTGAAGTAGTGATTGCAGCCAGTCGGGATGACTAGAAATTGACCCTGTTCTTCTCCTGATGCAACATCACTCTCCTCGTGCTCGTCACCGTGGCCCAAAGTTGGCACAACGTCAGACAATCCTGAACTTCCCGGCCGTCGTAGAGTAGATGCTGATTATACCATTTCTATGAGTGCTCATCTCATAATATGATCGATTCTACGGGGAGATAGGCAAGTGGTGATGTTTCGAGCTTCCTGCCCGAAAACCCAGAAGCGGATACAGAAAATGATTACCCTTCCTCGATTCATCTGGGTTTCTCCCGTTATTGTCCGTGAAGATATCGAGGGAACAGCGGTCTGGAAGAGAAGTTTACAATTGGTGGAAGGGATCTCGAGGTCTTGGTTGCTGAGTATGACGGGATCCTAAAATGAAGCTGACGGAGAATAAACGATCGTGTATGCAGAGTTCTACGTTGTACAGCGTATCTTCTGAATTAATTTGAAATTATTCAAAGAAAAACGTGTACTTGTACGAATGGAGATGGAGGAAATCTACCATCACATGAGGGGGAGACTCACGTGATTTTAGGCGTCTTGTTGCCTTTTTAGGAAATGGGGCCAAGAATTTCAAAGTCTTCTCCCATCATCATCAACTCCACTTCCACCTCCACCACTTTCATATGCACAGACGCTCCCAGAGATGGGATCTCCAGCCCCCGAACGCCAGCTGTCGCTTTTCGGGACAGGCGTGCAGCTAAGCGTAGCCCAGTCTAGAACACGTCCGACGGGGAGGCACAAGCCAAACCTCAATGGGCCAAAATAAACGATTTCTTCAAGCGCGGACGAATATTTGCAGATGCTGGATATTATTTGCCTGTCGATGGAATTCCAATCGATTTCGTCTTGGATAGCGCTGTACAGTGGTATCGACCCGGTCTATCTTGGAACGCTCTTCTGTATCCCTTTTCAAAAGCGAAAATCAAATCCAGAAAGCTTCCCAGGTTTTTGGAATTGTGGACATTTTGCACCCCGCTTTAAGCTTTAAGCTCCGAATCCCCGACAGCTGAACATCAAACGATCTTTTCCAAATACCTTGGTACATACTGTACGTACCAGGACCGGTATGGAAACACACCCTTCATTTCAAATAAGATCCAAGCTACCATGTACCTGTATATGAGTTAATTCATGCCAATACAAACGAAACAAGATCGCAGCAAAACTCCATATCACAGTCATCTCATGACTTTCGGTGCTGGTATGTCGTACATTTTGGAAATCAAGCACTCCAAAGATCGGGTATCATACTTTCTTCTGGGACAATCCTTGAATGCGATAAGTCTCGTGCTTGCTCAAAGTGCCAGAGAGTTTATTTTTCCACCGGCATTCCATATACTGTAAATCCAAATTGTTGACCAAAATTGCGTACTTGAGTTGCTCACTAAGTTGTTTAAAGCTAGACCCAGACGCTCAGACTCCACTATGGCGGTCATCAACCACGAGGACCCCCTTGCTGAGGCGTCGCGAACATCCAGTCTAACCATAATTGGCGATATTGGCTGTTTCCTCCCCGCCTCTTGGAGCACGTTCTGCCCGGGCGTAGGCTTGCGAGAGTTCTAATCTGTTCTTCGCGTATGGAAGGTCTTTTTGGCTTCCACATGTTTAAAAATCTGACTTCATACTCCGTAAAGTACTGGATACTGTACGGCTTCGATGCTATCGCTCCGCGAGGCGTCGGATCCAGTTCACCGGACGGCCATGGAACACAATAGTGGTGTTCTACGCAGTACTCTTGTGTGACACTTGAGAGCTCGCACTCGGTACGCTATGAATGGAGTCCTTTTTTTGTCGAATTCTCACGGGTACGATCCACCCTCTCGATGCAGCCAATCCTAGTTGACCATGTATTGGGAAAGATTCAAATGATTCCCGACCCTCGTACCCTGGCGGTGTCACGATGGGTGTGGCACAAGTGTGCTCGACGGCTCTGTTCATTTGCTCCCTTGGTATGCCCCCCCGTCGTCAGAAGGTCCCCTCCGCCGCAGACTTGCTGCAGAGGAGACAATGATTTAATGGGTGTGGGGAGCGAGCGATCCGGCGAAAAAAAGAAACTTGAGTGCTAAAGTGCGGCAGGCTTAAGCCAAGGGAGCCAAGAGACAAGCACCTGCATGTGTCGCCCACATGCCTGCAAGAAAAACCCATGATTACCCCAAAGCTTGGGGGGATGGGGGGCAAGCCCGCGTTGGTGTTGGGGAGTTCCGTCCATGGTTTGTTTGGGGTTGATGGTTGATAACCCTTACGACTTAGCAGGGAGTCATGGGCGGGTCATCTTCATTCCAGCCGCAAAATTGAACAGGATTAGACGTGATTAGTAGAGCATCGGAAAGCGAGTAGCGAGTACGTAGGCCAGATGACGAACTATCAACTATCAAGAAGAAGTCAAAGTTCAATGCGATGCGGTCGATGCGGTCAGAGGGGGTACTCGATAGGGTACCAGTAGGGAGGTAGTACAGGTAGCGAGAACGAGACTCGAATCTGGAGTCGAGAGAAGGCAAACTAACTCAAATACTGTACTCGGTAGAGATTAGATTATGATGCAATTCAATCATGAAATAGATGACATTCTGCACCTAATTGTGATGGAAGAGTTGCTTCGAGAGAGCTGGAATAAACAAAGCGAAACTTACCAAAGTAGTTACCGTCTTATTAAAGCCGATTTATTGCTCACTTCGTTTTCCCAGCTGGAACAGGACAGGACGGGCCAGGTTATCACAGGCTACTTTTTCGAGTAACCTGCCAATCATGGTGCTCGGAAACGTGGGCCTGGTCTCGCCTGTTACCGCCCATTCGTTCCCTGCATTCAGGTGCATCAATTGCTCGCCGACCATCAGGATCCCAGTCCCTCCCAATGATGAGCAACTCACACTCTGCAGCGGACTCGACGTCAACTGCAGTCCAACATCACCGATTCGACCTGATATCGATGAGCGACGCGGATTATTTCCTAAAGGGGCAGAAGACGACCGAATAAACAAACAAAAAGCAAACAGAAGATGGGAAACATTCGCCAGTTTTTCGCAGCGGAAATTAGAAATGGCTCGCTCGCTAGACGATCCTCATCTCACGTACTGAGGACTAGCCCAACCGAAGGATAGCACCGCACCGCACTGCACAGCACAACACAACACAACCTGCCCCTCTACTGACCCGCTCTTCCTGATTCTTATTCCTTAGTCTATGCTCTAAATCGGACTCTTTCCTGCCCCAAATCTGGCATCAGCCCATTTTGCACGTCCCAGATCCACGATCCCATCCCATAGCGGCTGTGATCCCGGGGGCTGCACAGCAAGCGTCGCCCACATGGTGGTGCTGACCTGACCGCGAGTGGTGCCTGCTAGTCTGCTAATTCGCGGCTAGTCTGCTAGCCCTGGACTGGACTCGAGTGGATGGATTGCTGTTGCTGCAAGAAAAGTCTTGGAGATCTCTGAGGATGTTCTTCCTTAAGCTTATAAGACTTATGCGCTAGCTGTGCCCCCCTGTCCCTCTCTCCTGTGAAAGTCTGAAAGAGAGCTCCTCACCCCTCCACCCTTCGTCCCTTGTCCCAGTCCATAGTGTCCCGCCGCTGTGAATCCAGCATTTCCCACGCCGCCCGCGTCCAGCCAGAAGCGCCTCCCATGCCCAATAAGCTACATATTGAACTCCTCCCCGGCGCCCGCCCATACGGCATACAGATCGCCGCTCCACATTCTTTCTCAACCCAGGTTGAACCTCGACGCCGACAAACTTTGTGGCTATTGGGTTTGGAGACGACGACCCTGAAGAGTTTGACTTGACTTGCTCGTTGAAACGAACGTTGGTTCAAAACTCGAGGAAGGAGGAGAGAGAAATCACGAGAAAGTGATATAGTGTATACTGTATCCCGTATGCAATATACAGCCAAATACCTGGACTTCCACCAGATCATCACCTTGCGTCTGTCCGTCCGCTTTGGGGGTTGGCTTTGTTGCAA
Source organism: Hymenoscyphus albidus (assembly GCA_911693285.1). NCBI lineage: Eukaryota > Fungi > Ascomycota > Leotiomycetes > Helotiales > Helotiaceae > Hymenoscyphus > Hymenoscyphus albidus. The sequence goes on along the minus strand of CAJVRM010000186.1, from coordinate 56,233 downwards.
TTCCACTACGCCATTGTCCTTCAGTACCTGCTTCACCCGTACCACGTTCCTCGATTCGACGCCTTCACCTCACCCAACAACCACTATCCAGAAGGCTCGGAAATTGTAGCAAAGCAACTTCATAACGCTCAAGTCGCCGTGCTCTTGGATCATGGAGACCCAGAGCTTCACAGCTCGTCGGTCAGCAGCTTCCAATCTTCCTACTTTCCAACTCCCGCCACCAGACCATCTCTCTGGAATGCAAAAGTATCCGGCCTATGCCCCAAGCAGCGCAGCGCAACATCCACCTGTCAGTAGCGTTCTTACACCTCCAGCAACTCTTCCCAACGACAACAGTCCATTATCGAGTCTGAATAGCGGCAGTTCTGGGAGCTCAGCAGGCGGCGTTCCTCCATATCAATCTCAGTCGATGGGATATTGGCCATCACCCCAAGCTCAGAATACCTCCTACACTTACAGCTCCGCGCCTCCAATGGTCGCGCCTTATGCACAGCAGCAGCAGCAACAACAGAATTATATGAATGGTCGACCGCTGTATTCTCCATCCATGAATTTCCAAAACCGAAGCACCAACTCTCCAGCATCTGGCGATGGCCTCCCACCTCCGCCATACGACATCAGTCTTCCTCCATTTCCGACATCTATGAGCTCTTCAGGTGGTCAGCAGCAGAACTTACCAACCCTTGCCCCTCAGCAACATCAACAGCACCAAAACCAACAACAACAGCCACAAGCCGCGCAACCCCCACCCCAGCAAATGAATAACCATGGTCTAGTCAGTCCCCAATCAGCTTCTCAGGCGCCTAATCAAGGTCCTCTTCACGCCCCAGAATATGGTGGAAGAGCGCCTCCAACACCTGGCTATTACACACCATCGTCAACACCCCAGCAATCCTCTTTCCCCACCTACAACCAACACTCTCCCACTCAACAATCACCCCCCAACTCTTCGTCAGCACCAGCTTCCCGGATCTCTCCCGTTGCTGCATCACAGGCTTACCAGGCCCGACCCTATGGCGGCGGCTTCAACCTTCCTGCAATGACTGGCCCAATCATGTCAAACATCCACAACCCAGGAAGTCAAATGGCTATGGTAGGAGGACTGAACATGCCTTATGGTCAACATCAAATGGGCGCGCCAATGTACGCACATCATCCACAACAACCAGCACAAAACGATCGTCCTTTCAAATGCGATGTATGCCCGCAACAGTTCAATCGTAACCATGACTTGAAGCGCCACAAGCGAATCCACCTATCAGTAAAGCCTTTCCCTTGTCACCATTGTGAGAAGAGCTTCTCTCGCAAAGATGCACTAAAGGTTCGTTCTTTATTCTATCTTGCAGTAATTGGAGGCAGTGTTGTGTTCTTCGCGCGTGTACTTTTAAAGACTAGAAGCTGACTTGACCAACAGAGACATATTCTGGTGAAGGGTTGTGGTAAGGAGAATAGTACCAACAGCACAAATGGTGAAAGTCAATCACCTGTCGAGAAAAGCGAAGTCATGAGCGATTCGACAGAGGGACACGGCTCAGAAGTGAAAAAGGAGTTGAGATGATTTCCATTAACTTTTACGACTCCAATCTTCACGCGTTAACGTATATGGGACTCAACATCTGTTCTTTTCTTCTTTCATGAATAGGTTTCCAGGACGGTGGGCGTACTGAACGGTGTAATAAAAAAGGGCTACCCGGTCAAATTTTCGGAAATGCGGTTTGGCGTTGAGGGTAGGATGAGTTTCCAGGGTTTCGCAAAACGAGTGAAAGGGAAAACAAACGGCCTGGGTGTCGAATATGGATCTGGAGTTGGGGTGTGAAGCGGGGAGGCTATTTAGTTCTTTTTCCCACAGGCGTTGTTGATGACTTTCTTTCTTGCTTTTCTTTTTCGTTGGCAGCGGCGTATACTTCAGCGGGGCATTCTTGATAAAGACTTGCTTTGGGAAACTGGATGGAAGGGAATACCTGCCCATGGCGATTGGATGTGTGTTATTCATCTTTGGCTCCGCTTTGCTCGACTGGTAGTTGAGCTCAGATATTCGATGACTTGAGGTTTAGAGGATGGCCTTTGGCACCATCAACTTTTTCTGTATTTTTAGTTCCCAATCAGAAGAGAGATAATTCTCAGCGAATTAACCCTGCCTGATTTTTCGATGAACGCTAATGCGTGAAACTGAGAAACCCACAAAAAGAAAGCCAAAACGCAAAAGTGCAAAGGTAAACAAAAGAGACATAATAGGAACTGGGAATCCCTTGACACTCATCAACAGCAGCTCAGATAAGACCCATGATACTTGACGCCATACTTGACGCCAGCCGCCATCTAAGCAATGCATCCCCACAAACCATAATGTAAAACAAATAAGACGCGTTCATGTCTGCTAAGCCACCAAAAACGAACACAAGCTTTCCGTCAAAAAGTGCCACCAAAACTCTCCGCTGACAGGGGGTCACTCACCCAAGGAAATGGTACCAGTACTTACAAGTTACCCCAAGTACTGTTTCCTGCTAGGACAAGTACTAGTACAGTACACATTTACACATTCATCTGAAGCAAATGCGAACGGCTTCCGAACCAAACTTGGAAACCAGAAACAGAAACCAGAACCATATCAACCTAGCGGCACCCTGCACCCTCAACAGAGGTAAACATAAGGTTGCCTACATGTCGAGAATAGAAATGGCATCCTGTCGTGTTCCAAAACACCCCCGACGTGGTGTTCGTGTGTCTCGCCTTGCGGAGTGTTTCGGTACCTGGTACTGAACTGTACCTCCAGCCTCCAGCACCTGGCAAACCCTCTTCCCCCCTAGTTCCAACGGACCCCGCCACGATAGCCGTTGAATGGTTTCGTTTCGTTTCGTTTCCCCTCGTTCTCTTGGTACCGTGAATCCACGGCTGCCACTGCCACTACATACTGCCACTGCCGCTGCCCGGACAATAATGTGATGTCCGTGTTGTGTCAAACTGGCTGCAAAAAAAAGAAGAGAAATTGATGGCGTATTTCGTCCCCACAATCCCCATCCCCAGAACTGTTGATCCCTCTTCTCTTGGCGACCACCCCTCCGTCCTCAAGTACACAAGTACCCAAGTACCCATCTGCACGACATGAGCAAGTCAAAGAAAAAGTTTACTTGTGATCGCTCACCTACCGACTCACGTCACGTACCGGGTTCTCGATCCCTTTTCCATCTTCTCCCTCCCTAGGTATCTTCAACATACTCATAGCAACAAACACATTGTATCTCCTCCAATTGAGATCCCCCACTCCTCCATCCAGGGAGGTCAGGCGCGCGCCGCGATAATCTGTTGGCCATCCGTTCCATCAGTTCCATTCCGCCCGTACCCAAGGTCCCGGGATCCCACTCGACCCGTTGCATCGCGTCGGGAAAGGTTGGTGGACCGTGGACGCCGCTCGAACAGGGGGAGGAGGGCGGGAGCATGTAGTAAGTGACGGTGGATCCAATGACCCATCTACTGGATGTTGGTGTTGGTCGAAGCTCGAGAATGGGATGGCGATGCATATGGTGACGGTATCTGTGATGGTTGGTGCATTATCACCGTTCCACCAGCTGTTCTGTCTTGGTAAGAGTAAGGTTGTTGGAGTAGCAGTGCAGTTCTCTGGGTTGGTCTTTGTTGGCCTTCGCCCTGTCACCTCAGTCAGTCAAGAGTTGGGGGCTTGGACCACTCTAAGGCGCGACCACTAGATCAGTCACCCCCCTGAAATCAGAGCCGAGCCTGCGAGCGAAACTTGATACCTCACAAATTCGAGTACCAGTACTCGCGGTCAATTATATAAAAACCCCATTTCAATTCGAACTCATTATAGGTTTAGTATTAGTACAGAAGAACCGAAAATCCCCTTTCGCCTGCACAACCGAAATCTGCGCTCGTCTTCCTCTCTGTTTTTTTTCTGCTTTGCTTTGCCCTTAAACTCCCGCCTGCTACTGCCCCGAAAGAAAACGCTTCCTAACGGCACTCGTTGTATCCTATTCTACAAGGTCTCTTCCCATTATTATTATGACAATTTGTGTCTTAATCCCGTCAGCAAAAAACCCAAATGCAGACTCAACCTCCCTATGCAAACCACTTTTGTGAAAACAATTGAAATCTACTCCAACAAACTGGAGCATTCTTCCATGAAAACTTTTTGAAAACATATGCAACGGATCATGCTCCCCCTGACCAAATGGTATTCATCCCTCTGTTAAACTTGACACTTAGAGAGCATTCAGGGTTTTAATCATCATTCTCTTCTTGCGCTCATCCCCAAGAAGCATGCCACGGCATTTTAAAACACTTTCCAAAGTCTCAACAACCTTCTGAAAACTGCTAGCAGCACCTCTCTCTTGAGTGAAACGAACGATGCTGAGATGGGATCTCTTTCCGTATTCAATGACAGTCATAACTTCTCCAGCGAACGCCACTTCTTTCATATCGAGAACTATGCCAGGTTAGTCACATCCATCTCGACCAGAGAATAAATGAGCACATACAGTTCCTCGCTCCAACTTTTCCAAACACAATATTTCTCTCCTTGTCAACTTGAATATCCCGAATACCGTATCGTCGCCATTCCTTGAGAACAGTGGTGATCTCCTGTCGAGCTCGGCGTTTGCTAACTGAAAAGCAGATAAATTTCGATTGTGGTTTGACATGAAATAGCTTGGCGAGCCAGTTTTGTTGTGGTTCAATCTGTCGAGCTCGTGGGTCGTCATGATTGGCAGATCGTCCGGCATGGGACTGTCGTTGTGCCTCTACGATTGAATCTTGCATACATGCGTTGTCGTCGTAAATGTCATACGCTGAGAAAGATTAGTAAGTATTATATACAATTAAAACATACTTCGCCTCTTCAACTTACGGGCAACAGTCATATCCGGCTTAGAGCGCTTCTTGAAAAGCCGACGGAGACTGAAACCCTTACTCTTCGTCGGCATGGGAGGTAGAGCATCGCGATGATCCTCGGCCATCTCATTGTGCGAGCTTTGAGACGGCATAAGATCAGATGTAGAATTGCTCTTCGCCTCCATATCCCCACTTCTTGAGTTGCGCTTGAACCAACTAGACTTCTTCCTAATGACAGTACCAGTGCTACTTTCATGGCCAAGGTGGTCTTCATAATCATGGTCGCGATCTTCTTCAATAAGCTCAAGTTCTGGTGTTATATCAGCTCGAGCTCCGAGATGGTATTGTTGTCGGAGTTCCACCCCAGATGCCCGATATCTAGTCGTCTTTGCATCAACATCAGCATTATATTGTTGTCGAAGTTCAAACGCAGAAGCACGATATCTATTTGTCTTGGAGTCATGTTCGGAATTTAAACCACCACTCATCATTGGAACGGCACCTCCTCTAGAGCTCTTTTTGCGTATGGTTAGCGGTCCTAGTGCTTTTACTGGACTTCTTGGAGACGATGGTTGCACAACATGAATGGTGTCTCTAACTTGAGAGCCCGGTTTCAAAAATCTGTCATCCGTGTGGTTTTTATTTGACGTTCTTGGCTCTGGAGCAGAAGCAATGCGGCCATTCTTCTGTTCTGGTAGACGAGCGCGTTCTCTGATTGTCTTAGAATCGGATGCTCTTCGGGGAGAGTTACCATCCTCGCCCCGGGCTTCATGTATGGATGGGAGTGGACGACTTGGTGGCCGGTTTTTGCCCTCTACTGGAGCAGAGCTGGTACGGCGTTGGGAATAGGCTTCCAGATCCGGTCCTATAAGACGGTCAATATGTGATACCATGCGATCAAGATGGCTTGGCGAGTCATCTCCAGATGATTTTCTAAGTTCTGCTTGCTTGCGATACTCCAAAAGTTCAATCTTGACTGACTCGGATCGAGAAGGTGGTGCGGGCAATGGTCGGCTTTCCAGAGAAGAAGGTCTTAAATCTTTTGCGCTTGGTTTGGAGGTGGCACCAACATTGGTTCTATTGAAAGCCTCATCGCAATCTTTGGCCAGACTGCTACTTAGCTGGCGTACATCATCTGTCCACAATGGGTTCGTACGGCCATTTTTGAGTGCTGGGATTGACTGCTGCGAGATTGCAACGTTCCCCTTTCTAGATCGAATATAGCGTGCTGAGGATCCTGTAGCAATTGGTCGAGCAGAATCGCCGGAGTCTTCTGTAGCTTCAACATCAATGTCGTGATTTTCAAGATTCCGAGTCTTTTTGGTGCCTGGGGTAGTGTTCAGTTGGCTATGGCTATCACCAGATGGTTTTCGATTGTGTGTAAAGCTGACGCCACGTCTTCTTCCCACAGTTGCTCGAACATACGGGGCACTTCCACGGCTTCTACTAGAACTCGCCAATGAGCTTCTTGATACGCAAACTTTGGGAGGCGCCAATCCTTGTCTGCTTCGGAGGGCTGAGCTGTTAATGGATACTCGCGATGTCACTCGTGGTTTTTGCAAAGCTTTGTCCTCTACAACATCAGGATCACGATGAATAGTGATTCTGGCACGTTCTGTACGACGGTTTGAATCTAGATGTTGAGGTCGCGAAGCTTTGAAGGGATCATAGCTGCGTTCCGTTTCAGCGGCGTTGCTAATGACTGTGAATGAAGAAACTTGTCGACCATGACCTTTCAACTTAGGTTGTGAGAAGTTCAACGTGGAGTATGACTTGCTCATGGTAGGTGGTCTAATGTGATGATAGTCGCTGGTTGAATATCCAAGGTCCGGGGTATAGTTCTCCAATTGTCTTTCGCGATACTTTAAAAGAAGGGTGTAAAATAGTTTCTGGTCATTTGATCTAAACACAATTAGATTTTGCTCGACATTCGTCTCGATCATAGATATCTCCAAGTAGACTGGGTTGAGACTTACTCCTCACTCAAAAGCGCCTCAACGAGCTGGGCTTCTGTGAAGCGATGCCAGAGTGATCTCATATGGCGAAGCAGCTCCTTATTGATATCGCTTCGACGCATGACAGGTCGACCACAGTCTTTTGCACTCGGAGATTGCGAATTGTTGCCTCTTGCTAGGTTATCCAAATAATCGTATTTTCTGACGAGAGGGTGCCTCCAGATCTGATTTAGACTGATCCGGGTTCTTGGGTCGACCTGTAAGATTCTATAGATGAGGCTGACTGCATCGTCGCTGAATTCTGGAGCCATCTCGTAGTTTCCTTTCCTAATCTTGGAGAGGAGAGGCCCAAGCCAATCTCTGCCTGACCCCTCTACATCAAACGGAAGCCGACCAGCGAGACTGGCATACAGAATGACACCCATACTCCAAATGTCAACCTTATCACCCTTGTAATTAGCACCCCTAATCAGTTCGGGAGCGGCGTAATGGGGGCTTCCACAAGATGTCTTGAGTTTGTGGTCCGGGTGTTGATGCAGAGCAGCCATTCCAAAATCTGCAATCTTGATGTTGCCGTCGCGTGTCAGAAGAATGTTTTCCGGCTTCAGATCTCGGTGACATATATTGAAAGAGTGACAATAACCAACAGCGCTCAAAATCCGCCGGAAGTACTTCATGGCTTCTTCCTCACTCAGCCTTCCTTTTGCAACAATGTGCTCGAACAATTCGCCGTTATCGACGAACTCGAGGACAAGGTATCTAATAAAGTAAGTCAAGTTGAAAAAGATGATCTGGCAATATGCACTCACATCTCTGTACGATTTTCCCAAATATCATAGAGCTTTATGATATTTGGATGTTGAATGAGCTTCATGATAGCAACCTCTCTTTCAAGCCCTACTGGCATCCGTCGTAACCCATCCTCACAATCAGGCAGACCAGCTTCAGCTCTATCAAGCGCAGCCAGACTTCCAGCTTGTGACATCTGCGCGTTCTTCTTTTGTACGATCTTGATTGCAGCCTCTTGTCCTGTGTGGGCATGTCGTGCTAATCTGACCCTGGCAGTAGCTCCCTTTCCCAAAGTCTTCCCAAGCTTCCAAGGTCCGATTGTTTGCTTGAGTCGCTTTCCATCTGAAGCATTGGTAGAGACTGTTGATATCTGCGAATTGCGATTAGAGGCCGATTCGGTCGGAGTTTCTTTGGAGATTGCAGACAATCGTGGATTCGCGACATTGGAGCCTGGCGATGCAGCATGTTGGGAGTTTGAAGGATAACACTCTCCCTGTGAAAGAGGGTTGCGAACTTGGAGTAACCCATCAGGTTTGAGACTCTCATGGTGCGGCATTGGGCTGGAAGTTGGATCGGCTTGCTGTGCATTATTTACTCGTCGTGTTGCTTCACCTAATGGTGGGCGACGCGATGGCGGCCGGGAAGGAAGCTGCGAGCTCATGATGATTGTTGATGGCGGACTTCTTAGGAAATCATGTCCAAGAAAATTGATGGATGCTGGAAGAATTGAAGGTAAATTGGTGTGTCAACTCTTTACTGCACGCGTCCAAAGGGTTGAATTTCGTGATAGAGTAGCCAGTGAAGAGGAGAGAACCCTTGAAGAAAAAAGACACCAAGAACGTAACGCGTAAGAAGGAAAGAGCCAAACGAGTGTGCGTTCCAAGAAGGAAAAAAAGAAATGAAGCCAATTGGCAATGAAGCTGCGTGTACGAAGATGCAGATGCAGACGCAGATGCACTTGGGGGGTTGGTAGGGATACGTTTGGGGTGTGGTGGGTTGGATTGTGGATGTGAGGTGGGCAATGTTGACTTCGCTTCACGTGAGAGAGGAATGCAGAGTCTCAACAGTCTGGATGCCTCACCGACGCCATTGACCCCACATCCTTCACTCACCTACATCACACCAGTATTCAGCGAAAGAGATAAGACCATTATTCTCGCCTCGCATGTCAAGAGTCAAGAAGCAATCGCCAGAAGTTCAGCCTCTGTTGTGCACATCTTTTTCGCTTTTCTTTTCTCATTAAAGATTATTGATTTACTACAGCTTGTTAGCTCTTGAATTCTTTCTAGTATATGGATGCATGCCAAACAACTATAGAAGCACTCTCAATAAATCGCAGAGCTCTTTGACTAGCCAAAGTGGCTTTTATATAGGCCCTTTCCAACACATGAATACCGCTAAATAGTTGTGCAGTAATAAGTAAGGAAAGATATATTAGTTACCCAAGTCTTGACTTTAGAGTCAAATAGACCGTGTCAAAAGGGAAGCTTATTAGCCAAATAATAATTAGAAATTTAGACTTGAACCTCGCGTGGGTATTATTGCATTGTGATCAATAGGATATCTGAGACCTTCCTTATGATAGCGCTCCGTATTAAGTGAACAGCATTTTGGAGTAACTCTTTTTGGGAGTGAAGATGGTTACAGTATAATTGGTTGGACTGTGGGGAAACCTGTGTTTCTGCAACCAAGTCCAAGTATTGTTGTACTTCACTTCAGCCATTCTGAGTCCGTCTGACGACTGCGGGTGAATGAACTTGGCTTTCCAGAAGGCATTTATTCGGTAAGAATAACTTTTGTAAAGCACCGCCTAAAAGAAGGAATAAAACTTCATTGTGTAATAGTACCTAGGTAGGTAGGATAGTTATAATCAAGAAAGGTATTTACGGGACTTACATCAAAATAATAAATTATTTAGTAGTATAATCTCGTCAGGTTATGATGTTCCAAAATCTTTTAGGAGTTAGATAAAGTATTTTTGGTAGTTTTCTGGCCAAAAGAGACAAGTCTGGTTGTTTGAGTCATTGATTCTTAATTGGTAAGCTCATATAGTAGAAGTGATGGAAGGTGCGAGGACACTCGACTTGGGTTGACGTTGCCCTTCACTTGCCCGCCCCACCATCCGAACTATCCACCTGCAGCTTGGCGTACTATAACACACGTGATGAGGTGATCCCCGCCAAGTTTCACGTCGCGTCTAACTGCACTCAAGTTGAAGTTGAAGACCATCCCACAAAGCCTCATCTCAACTTCAACAACAACATCGCAAGATGTCCTCCCCTTCCGAATCAAACCGAAGGGGACGCTTTGAATATGAAGATGACGACGATGCAGACAATCCAAGGATAACTCAAGGCTCTGCTGCCTCTTCACACGACTCTGCAAAGCGCGCCCGCATTGCACACTCCGCACCACAACGATCACGACGGCAAGAACAATATGACGAGGATGACGATGACGAAGGTAGCGATGGAGGTGAAGTCGATATGTCGGCCTTCCAACCTGGAGCAATTGTTCGCGTCAAGTTGACCAATTTCATTACATATGAGGATGCCGAATTCTTTCCTGGACCAAGTTTGAATATGGTCATCGGCCCTAACGGTACCGGAAAGAGTTCTCTTGTTTGTGCTATATGCTTGGGTCTTGGTTGGGGACCTGTAACACTAGCAAGAGCTGGCAAGATTGGAGAGTTTGTCAAACACGGCAACCGGGAGGCATTTGTCGAAATCGAACTTCACCGCAGACCTGATGAGGCTAGGAATCATATCGTCCGGCTAAAGATAAATCGAGATGGTACTCCTCACGATCGGGAGTGGTGGTTGGATAACAAGAAAACTTCACTCACAGCAGTTAAGGAGTTGACCAAAGACTTTAATATCCAGGTTGACAACTTATGTCAATTTCTTCCTCAGGAGAAAGTAGCTGAATTTGCAGAATTAACACCGGTCAACCTATTGAAAGAAACTCAACGTGCGGCCGCTCCCAAAGAAATGCTAGAACAGCACGAGGAACTGAAAAAACATCGGAAGGTCCAGAAGGATCTCGAAGGACAGGTCCTGCGCGATCGCGAAACCGTACAGACGCTCGAGCAACGGCAAGCAAGCCTTAGGGCCGAGGTACAGAAGTTGGAAGAGTTGGAGGAAGTTCAAGAAAAGATACGAGTGCTCAATAACACAATTCCCTTCGTTGAGTATCTTAATGCCCGGAAACTGCATTTCGAGCTTAAAAAGCTCAAAGAAGAGGCCCAACAGAGATTGAGAACCTTGGAAGCCCGCCTTGGACCAACTTTGGAGTCCGTTCGCCGCAAGGAGGAGTACCAAGGTCTTATCAAGGTCGCTGTACAAGCACGTACAAGAGCTGTAGAGTTGGCAGAAAAAGAAGCAGACCAGCTGATCAAAAGCATTACCAATCAGGAGGAGGGTATCGAAAATATCAACCAATCTATAGTAGCAGAGGAGGGAGCTTCCAATAAGACAAAGCAGGATATTACAAGTCTTGGATCAAAAATCCGGTCTCTGACGTCGCAACTCAAAACCCCTATACCCGATTTCAATGTGGTCGAACTCAATGACAAGATGGTTAGCAAATGGTCCTTGTTCTATGTCTGTACTAACGGTCCTTAGCAATCCAAAGATCGCGAGATCCGAGCCGCAAAGGCCGAAGAAACTGAGCTTGCCGAAAAAGACCGCATTTCACAGGTTCAAGGAAGAGAGAATCGGAACCAACTTACTACTAAAGGACAAGAACTTGCAGATCTCGACACTCAGGACGGGAAAAAATTATCCAAGCTCGATCAGATGTCGCCGGAAACTGGTAAGGCTTGGAGATGGATCCAGAATCACCGAACAGAATTTGAAAAAGAGGTGTACGGCCCCCCTTTGATTTCATGTTCAATCAAGGACCCTAGGTATACGGACGTCATTGAATCATTTCTCCGCAAAAATGACTTTTTGACAATTACGGTACAAACCGGTGCCGATTTCAAGAAGTTGAATGACGAGCTTTATGGAAGACAGAAACTCGCTGCTTTTCCACTCAAAATGGTATCAGATGTATCCAGCCTTCATGCCTCTTCATCTCTACCTGCAGAAGAACTAAAGCGATTTGGTCTGAACGGCTGGGCCTTAGACTATATTGATGGACCGGAGCCCGTTTTAGCCATGCTTTGCGAAACAAGGGGTCTAAATAAATCTGCAATTGCAGCTCAAGACATCACCACACAGCAATACGATACAATCCTCCAAGATGGCAGATTAGTTCAGTTTGTAGCGGGCAAGAGTGCTTATTCGGTTTCCAGGAGAAAGGAATATGGTCCTCAGGCTGTTTCCACAACTACCAAGACTGTTCCGCCTGCAGTTTTCTGGGTCGACAAGCCTGTAGATGGTGCTGCACGAGAGGCGATAAGAGCCCAGATGAGGACCTTGACTGAGGAATTTGCAATTCTCAAGTCAGAGATAACAGCGGCCAGGACAAGAATGGCAGAATTGAAGACTGTCATCCAAGAATTGGAGGATGCGAAAGTGGGTCCATCGTTAACATGGCCGTTGTACAAATGCTTACATGTCAAATAGAACCGCGTAAAAGATGAGAAAAACCGTCTCCAAAAGGCTCACTCTACACGAGCTGCTCTTCCCGATAAGCTCAGTGAGTTGATCATGTCCATTTGTAGTTGCATTGCTAATTTTCTGGTAGAGCGCGATGAAGAAACCCTGGAGGCAAAACGAGCGATGATGAAGGAGCATAAGGCAAAAGTGAACAGATTTCAACGCCAAATCGACACTGCTGTTCTTAGAAAGGCAAAGTTTGCTATTGACCTTAAAAGCGTCCTTGCCAAGATCAGAGAATGTCACCAAGACCTGTTGGAAGCAGAAATCATGAATATCGAAGCGAAGTCTGATATTGAAGCCCTTAAGGAACGTAACAAAGACACGGAAGAGCTCCTCGCTCGCGAACGCGCACAGGTCAAGGAGGTGGAGCAGCAGTCAACGGTTGCAAAGAATAAGGCAAAATTGGCTAGAGAGGCGGCGCAGGAAATTAATGCCAATGAGGAGGACGCTTCAGTATATTCCAACCTTCCGGAAGATTTGACTGTCGAAATTTTAGAGGCGCAGATTGTGGCCGAAGAATCGAAGCTCGAATTTCTCCATGCCAATAACCCCAACGCAAAGAGAGATTATGATTTACGACAGGCAGAGCTGGAAAAGGTGACCGAAAGGGTTGGAGAAGCAGAGAGCAAATTAGAGAGGATCGATGGCAGGATTACTCGCATTCGCGGAGTCTGGGAGCCTGCGCTTGATGAACTGATTCGAGAGATTAGTACGGCATTCGCCTACAACTTTGAACAGATCGGTTGCGCTGGGGAGGTCAGTGTTAATAAGGCCGAAGACTTTTCAGATTGGGCAATCGAAATTAAGGTAAAATTCAGGTACGTGCTAACATCTTGTTGCGTAGCGATCTTCTCTAACGTGTTACAGAGAGAACGAATCTTTGCAAATCCTCGACGCTCATCGTCAGTCGGGAGGAGAGAGATCTGTATCGACCATCTTCTACCTCATGTCCCTGCAATCCATGGCCAAGGCACCATTCCGCGTTGTTGACGAAATCAACCAAGGCATGGATCCTCGCAACGAACGTATGGTACATGAGCGTATGGTTGAAATTGCTTGTAAGGAGCATACGAGCCAGTACTTCTTGATCACTCCTAAACTCCTTACTGGCCTACGATACGACAAGCGAATGAAGGTTCTTTGCATTGCGAGTGGTGAGCACATGCCGCCCGATTACAAACGACTTAATATTTCCAAGATAATTGGTATCAAGCGTGCGATCATGGCTACTGGCTGAGAAAATCGGCTCTAGAGGGCAAAGATGGAAAAAGGGTGCCTATTTGTATTTGGAGGAGTGACATGGGCTGGGCAGGAACTGTAACGAATAATGTATTCATAGAATCTGGTCTCACGACGCAAAATCGGTGGGGGTTGGGGGGTGTCTTTAGGCGTGTGGGACCACATATCCTTGCTTCTATTGCTGGATGGGTATGGTATCTCAAGCAAGGTCTTGAATTTACATGCCCTTGGAAGTATCTTGGCGCCATACGAAGGGAATGCTTGTGTAGATACTTTAATGAAAGTTACTTTTCGGATCTTCTTGTTCAATTATTTAGAGGGGTTTACAGCATAAACTTATACCAATACACCAGTCAGAATTTCTGCTATGTCGGTGCAGGAAGTTATAGGTATTATTGATTGAGTCAAGTGGGGGAAAAAGCTTGATTTTAGATGGAAGATACAGTAAGAGACGTGGTCGTTACTCTGTATACACCTCTCTTAGAACAATTGTTGCTGCTTACTTTCAATGGGCCTAGGTATAATAATACGATTATTTTAACTATACTAGAAGTTTAGTATAATAACTTCTTATATAGTGTGTAAGAGAGGCGGGCAACACTCGTACTCTGTACACACCTGAGTTATTAAAATATTATCCTAGACCTCACATGATTAAATCAATTATACGAATGGTTTAGAACAATTGTTAGTTTTAATTCTTATTGTACTAGGTGAAATAGGACAATTGAGTTACTTGTGCCAGAGTTTTGACCTAATAGCTTTTGATAGCGTGTACAGAGCAATGATCGCCTCTCTTACAGAGTAATGACCGGGTATCTTACCGCTTCTTTAATCAGCAGATTGACAGTGAATGAAAACCATTTCTAGATCATATTATCCGAAAATGGTGCTTCTGATAATTTTGAAATCTGGCGCCCAGTACAATGCATTCCCATCCCTTTCCTTGTAATCATCAATATGCGAGACTTCCATTTTGAGTCTCTTCATCGTATCCATCAGCGGACCGTTTTGGTTGTCAGAGAGAATCACCCCTACATCCGCTTCTGTCAAACACTCCAAATCTGTGCCGGAATCACCAAAGTAAAAGACTTGTCCTATTTCCTCTCCCTTCTCTTGCCATCTCTGTATTAACTCCCTCATAGCCTTCAATTTCCCATCAGAGGTCGCAATCACCTCCTTCTTTCCACTTATCATTGGCCCCTCAAGTACACCATCCTCTTCCCTTGGTTCATTAGCGAGTATTTCAATTCCTTCCACCATATCATCTACAAGCAAGCCCACTAGAAAGCCTTTGATAAAATTGGCCGAGAAATTGACGGATACAATTCCCCATCTCCCTTTCGCCACTGTATCATCAAATAGCGCCCGCCTTCCTCTTATAGTGGAAAGGAATCCACGAAGGCCGAGTCTACATTCAACGGTACCTTGTTCAATGGCTTCACCTGCGCGGAAGCACCACTCCTCCTCATCAAGTCCAGCAAAGATCCCTGACTTGCTGACTCGGTTGAAGCTCCTCAATTCCACATCTCTCAAGCTTCTTTGATAGTCGATTTCTTGCTGGATTGTGACTTGGTCTTCCTTCTTTGGCGTGTAAGATGATATGTGTGTCTCGAAGTCCGCGGAGTATTCGGAAATTATTTTTTGAAGTGCTTGAGACTTGTCTTTTCCTTTTGAGGATTGGGTTTCGAGAGCGATTTTAAATAATGTGGAGATCGTGTCTTTGGTTGTGATTGTACCATCAAAGTCCAGAATGAAGGAACGCTTTGGAGGAGAGGTAGCCATGGTGGATAATTGTGAGTAGTGTTTGAAGGGGCCTTTGATTTTGGATGGGCGTAATAAGACGAGAAGCGATATAGCAAGATTCAGACTTGGCTTGAGCATAGAGACATTGAGATAACCGAAGTTGGTCTCTATTGCAAACGAATACAATCTGAGTATTGGTTGTGGAAATTCACTAACTCGAACACGCTAGTCTCCGTAAGAGGAGTTACCAGATCAAAGTAGCAATCTCTCAAGAGAAAAACATAGATTTGTTGGTTGTCGAGGTTGGTGTTACCTTCCCTATGATGACCACGCGCTGGGCAAAATAAGCGGGAGTTTTTGTCCGTGCGCTACCCAGGTATCACAGTCACGTTTTTGAACAAAAGTTTGTCTTTCCATGCATCTATACCATCAATGCCCACATCGACAAGCACACCAATGCTTCGCCCATATAGATGCATCAAGGCCGTCTCATCATGTCGGCTCATCGGACGAAGCTATCACGCATTATCAATATCATCATCTCCACTCCAAAATATCAAACCAAAACCTTCACGCCAGCCTTGGCAACAGAATAGGGGCGCCAAACGGTCCAGCACCGCAAACCTTCTGGATATTGAACTTCCTCAAGGCGTCATTCCATTAGATCCTCTCCCTCTTGAAGAGGCGACTCAAACTCTGCCGACTGTACTTTTACAAGCCAAGAATAATATTAGGAAATTTGAGAATTGCGTGTTACTGACTCGCGTCGGGGGGTTTTATGAATTGTACTTTGAGCATGCGGATGAGTTTGGACCTTTATTGAATTTGAAGGTCGGGAAAAAGAAGGTTGGGAAGGCGCCTAATCATCAATATGTGTCTATGGTCTGTTACTATCATCCATATTATGAGCCTTAATTTAGTCCATCTGACACATTGCATAGGCTGGGTTTCCATTCTTCCAATTAGATCGGTACCTCAAAATTCTCGTTCAGGATCTGAATCGCTATGTTGCTATTGCTGAAGAAACCAAGAACGATGCTGAAGAGAAATCAAAAGCTGGCGGGTTGATGAATGATAGAAAAGTTGAGAGGATCATCACACCGGGAACTCTGATTGATGAGGATTTCATGAACCCATTTACCAACAACTACGTTCTCGCTGTTCATTTTGACAAAGAATTAGAAACCTTGGAGGGTGACCTTGATGGTTCGTCTTCTCTCGTTGGCCTAGCATGGTTGGATCTATCAACTGGCCATTTCTTTACTCAGTCTACAAATTTGACTGCACTTTCATCGTTCATTGCTCGAATCGGACCTCGAGAAATTGTGCTGGACGAGGAACTGAAAAACTCAAAGAATCCCGAGCTTCTCAAGGTCCTAGAGGAAGATCGACAACTCGTCGCATTTACACAATTATCAGGCATCAGGCCAATGAAAGAGTGGACACCTATGTTGGAATCCGCAATACCTCCCAGTGTAGCCGATACCTTCTCCTTAGAAGAGATTGCGGCTGGTAGTACGGTACTTCAATATGTTGAAACTAGGTTGCAGGGCTCAAACACGAAATTACAACCCCCAACCAGACAGCTTGACGTGATGGGAATCGACAAGAACACGATGAGAGCGTTGGAAATCAAAAAGACAATCCATGATGATCTTTTTACAGGAAGTTTGTTACATACTGTTCGGAAGACTGTCACAAAAGGCGGGGCAAGGCTGCTAGACAGTTGGCTGAGTAGGATACCTGTACTCCATAGTATGCATTTGCTAACCCATGCCAGGCTCTCCCTCTACATCTTTGAGTATAATAAACTCAAGACTAGACCTTGTCACGTACATGATCAAAGACTCGCTCCTCCGCGAACGAATCACCCTTCTTCTCCGCCGAAGCCACGACTCTCATCGTATTCTCCAGAAATTCGCCTTCGGTCGTGGAGATGCAGACGACCTTCTCGCTCTGGCAGACACCATCCAAGCAACCAAAGAACTGATCTCTCTTCTCATTCAAGAGATGACAACTTCAGAAGAAGAATGTATAGTATCTCTGGCCTCACGCATGATACTGAAAGGTCCCTCCGCCCTCGCAAAACGCATTCGAGCAGCCATCGATGAAGAGGGAGTCGTCCAACAACATATCCTCGACAATGAAAAAGCAGAAACCATGCAGGCATTAGCTCAAGAAATTGTTTCCTCCGAAGGCTCACAAGACGATGCAAACTCCCTTCTAAGAAAGAGGAAGAAACCTACAAGCATCAGAGAACATTACTCGGACGATGGAGAAGCTTGGATCATGAGACCTGGAGCAAGTCCCACCCTTGAGCGTCTACATCAAGAACTCATCACACTCACAAACGAAAAGACATCTTTGGGAGACAATCTCCGAGAGCGATTCCAAGCACCTTCTTTAACTTTGCGTTTCAGTCCAGGTTTAGGACACATCTGTCACATCAGAGGAAAAGATGTACAGCGAAAAATCGTCGAGGGAACGAGAGTCAGTTCATCCAAAAGCACAACCTCTTTCCATCATCCCCAATGGACCGATTTGGGAACCCGTCTTGACAAAACCCGGGAATGTATACGATCAGAAGAACAACGGGTGTTTCGAAATCTGAGAGAACTGGTCATACACAACATCGTGAAGCTCAGAAAGAATGCCGAAGTGCTCGATGAGCTTGATATTGGGACTTCATTCGCGATTCTTGCGATAGAGAAAAATTGGACGAGGCCGATGTTGAATGGATCGAGTACGAATAAGATCGTAGGAGGACGACATCCGACGGTTGAAGGAGGACTCGAGGAGGAGGGCAGAACCTTTACAACCAATGATTGTTTCGTTGGCGACGTCCAGAGAACATGGTTGATCACTGGTCCAAACATGGCAGGAAAAAGTACATTTCTGCGCCAGAATGCCCTCATTATAATCCTCGCTCAAGTAGGGTCTTATGTTCCAGCTGAATATGCGGAGCTTGGGATCGTGGACCAAATATTTAGCCGCGTGGGTTCGGCAGACAACCTATATCGAGGTCAGTCCACATTCATGGTTGAGATGTTGGAGACCGCAGCCATTCTCAAACATTCAACTTCACGCTCTTTTGTCATTATGGACGAGATAGGCCGAGGAACGACACCAACCGACGGAGTTGCCGTGGCATTTGCATGTTTACATCACTTGTATCACATTAACAAATGTAGGACGCTTTTCGCCACGCATTTTCATGATCTGGCAGACATGGCAATTGCTGGTGGGATGGAGGGAGTGGGTTTTTATTGCACAGACGTTCAGGAAGACGACGTCGGTGAAGGGTTTAGGTATGTACACAAGTTAAGGGAAGGAGTCAATCGGAGTAGTCACGCTTTGAAGGTTGCAAGGCTTGCTGGGTTACCCGAGGAGGCTATTACTGTCGCAAAGGCGGTATTGGAAAAGAAATCCATTGTATAATTCTGTACAATAATCAGCAAATATTCCCCAGGTAGTTGGTATGTAACTGAATGAAGGTAGAATTGAAAGAGCGATCAGGAAAAAATTAGAGTTGTTATTTTTGGTCTTCAAGGATCAATCTCCATTAAGGGTTAAAAAGCTTTGAATTGTTCATCATAATGCGTGGGGAGGTTTTAGAAGAGGAGGAAATGTTGACTGACCTTTTATTTCAAGTTGGAAATGCTGCGTGAAGTATGTTGAAGTTCAGCATTTCACGTCACTCGAAAATTCCACAAGAAGCCCAAGGTTGTAAATATGTGCTTCTTTGTGAGCTACATTGATGTCATTAATTCGTGTCATAGAACCCAAATTTTTCATGAATCGATGCAAGATCAAGACCGATTTAACCGAACATGTCTCCGAATCCTCCGTCATCAGAGTCCTCCTCATCGGAATCGGCCTTCGTATCCTCTTCCTTAGCAGCAGCGGCGGCTGGGGCGGCAGATGAGGAAACAGCTGGTGCAGCGGCAGCGTATGCCTCTGGGTTGGCAATACGGTCCTTCAACTCCTTGATCTCATCCCACTCGTACTCGGTGGCGATAGCAACGGCCAAAACCTTCTTGTAGCTGTTGACAACAGAGTGGATAACAGATGGAAGGGTTGGGAAGTTGGCGGCCAAGGAGATGGCAGCAATGGTGGTGATTGCGCTGGAGAAGGTCTTGAGAAGTTGGGATTCCTCAATATCGAGAACGTGTGGTGGGAAAGTGTTTCCGTCATCGTAGATTTGGGAGATACCCATACCGTAGGTGAAAGGAGAAATGCTCATCATGTTGAGCAAGGTAGCCTCGGAGGCCCCGACCTTGTTTCCAGCCTCGACAAGCTTCAACTCGGCAGTGATTTCAATGGTACCACGGGCAATCTTGGTTGGGACACCGAGGGCCTGGAAGAAAGAGGTCTTTCCGGGTTCCATACCAGTGTTACCAGCTGGGATGTAGACATCGGCAGGAGCAACGGCACCAGCTCTGGCAGGAGCAGCGACCTTGTTGGACATGATCACATCACGGATGGTCTTGAGGTCGCCGTTGGTGAAGACGAAACCGACGTTACCCTTGACGAAAGGAAGGAGACGCTCGTACTCGGGGGAATCGGCGACGAAGCCCTTGATGGCACGACGAACCTATAGAAAAAATAGGTCAGCTTGAGGTTGCGATTTTGCGTTGGTGTTGATCGCAATCGCGTTTTCGCCAGCGGTATGAACCTGGAGCTTGGATCGTACGTACCATGGTGTTCTTTCCCATCAAGACAACACCATCTCCACGGAGGGCGTGTCTGATCTCGTGCATCTGCTGCGAGGAGACATTGTCGACGGTGACAATGAAGATGCTCTTGTACTCCTCGAGGAGACCCTTGAGCTTCTCAAAGTAGCCGGACTTGTTTGCGGATCTGCCCCCCATATCTTCTTAATTTGAAGGTAGGATGTTTAAGGGTCAGATTTATGAATTTGAAAGGGTTGCTGGGTGGTCGAATTGACGTTGGAAAGTTGTTGATGAGGAAGCGAACAACTCGATGCGAGTATTGAAGCAAAATGCAGAATTTCGCTGTGTGGAGCACGTGACATCAAAGTCTTATCCTTATCAGCACGTGCTATCTTTATCGATACGCCCCCTCGAGATTTTTCTTCGAACTCTCCAGTCATAGTTCTAGCCCAAGTCACCTTTGCAACGACTTTCGAATCACTTCCTCCGACAAGTGAAAGTTTCCTCTCATCATGCCGTATCAGTGTTTAGAAAAGTGCGGCGAATATCTTGTAGCCGCGAGAGATTCCAACATTGACCTATTCCACCTCAGCAATGGCGAATATATTTCGACGTGGAGTTGTCCATTGCCGCAGGTACCCTCAAAAGGAAAGACAAATGGCGGTGAAATCACCAAGAAGCAAGAGATCAAAGAAGCTCCCCTAGAAGGCGAAGTCGATGCTTCAGCGCCCCCAGCAAAACGGAGGAAAGTTGATACCGAGGACGAAAAGAAATCCGAGGAAAAGGTGGAGGAGAAATCAGAACCCAAAGTTGAGCCAAAAGTCAATGATAATGGGGGAAAGAAACAGCAAAAGAAGCAAAGGCCGAATCACAGAACCGATTCGATCGCAAATGCTCAGGAACCTCCATCAGTCATTGCTCTTGCTGTAGCCAAGAATGCCCAACATGTAGTAGCAATCACAGGAGAAGATAAATGTATTCGGGTATTTGAAATCGTTGTGAAAGAAGGAAACCCAATCCTCAATCATCTCAGTCAGCGGTATGATCTCAGTATTGTGTTGAAAGAAACCCTAGAGTCTAACGAATTCATAGCGTGATGCCGAAACGACCATCCGCAGTGGCCATCAGCTCAGACTCTGCAACAATAATCAGCGCCGATAAATTTGGAGATGTCTATTCCCTCCCCCTCATTCCATCAGCAATACCCAAACCTCAAGCTACTCCAGAACAAACTTCCAGAGAGTCATCCTCACTCCCAGAACGAACCTTCAAGCCAGCCGCCAATGAGTTGACTATTCACTCTCAACGCAATCGCAAAGCACTTGAAAACCAAAAACGGCAAACCAATACAGCACCTGAGAAGACTGAGCCTGATTTCGAGCACACTCTCTTACTTGGTCACGTTTCTTTACTGACAGAACTAAAGCTTGCAACCTCGGATGGGCGGGATTACATTATCACAGCCGATAGAGATGAGCATATCCGTGTTAACCGCGGTATCCCATATACCCATATTATTGAAGGGTTCTGCTTTGGACACAAAGACTTCATCAGTCGTCTTTGCATTCCGGAGTCGCGTCCAGAACTTCTCATCTCTGGTGGTGGAGAATCCGATGTTCTAGTATTTGACTGGGTAAAGGGATCCTTACTGAGTCAAGTTGAGCCTCTGCTTCATATCAATGATGCCTTGAAAGATTTCGATTTGAAGGAGAGAAAAACAACTGTTTCGGGTATTTACCATACCAGACAATCGTCTAAAGATATTATCATTTTCACCTATGAAGCGTATGTCATGTCCTTTCCCTAATACTACTTTCCCACTAATCCAAATGCAGTATTCCAGCACTTTTCGTATTCGCCACCTCGGAAGAAAACAAGCTCACCCACGCTCAAACACTTCCTTTAATTGGCAACCCTCTTTCTCTCGTATTCTTCCCCTCAACAGAAACCGACACGGCGAGCTCGGTCATAGTCTCTATTGATTACATCAACAAACCAGGTACCACAGCAGAGCCTAGAGAGAAGGATGACCAGTTCATCAACCCGCTACAACACCTGATCCTCTCTGATGGAGTATTGACCCTTGGTGACGAGCTTCCTAGCAGATCAGAGGCGCCAAAGGACGAGAAGCATAATATTTCAAAGCTAAAGAATTTATTATATGGGCTCGAGAACTTGAGAAAGAGGGCTGGAGAAGAAAGAGGTGATGGTGGAGATGGCGATGACGCTTAAGCTTCTCGAAAATATAAATTCATTTCACCAGTGAGCTATGAAGACATGCGAAACATTGTGCCATCAATATCGGCAATCAATTGTGATATCCCTACGTTGATCCTGACATCCCGAATGTCTCTGATTTTAATTCGAGACCCAACTACTTCCTTTATATAGAAAATAGAGAAGTTCGTGTTCGTAATTACTAATTTACTGGTAAATATTACAAGAGTATCACTAGTTAGTACAAACTAATTAGTACAAACTAATTAGACGTAAAATTCAGTAACTATAAGCAGCGTAGTAAATTCGAGTAGTTGAATTAAGTAGTGGCACCTAATCAACTCAACTCGAGTAGTGTCGGTCCGATAGCCCGTAGCGCGCCCAGGCTCGCTCGCCGGGCTCCGGGTAGTCGGTCTACACATTTGTAAGATACCTGGTCGTTCCTCTGTATACACTATATAAACTCTATTATACTAAACTTATAGTACAAGTAAGATGATTGTCTTAGGATACCTAGGTCGGTGAAAAGTAAGAGTCAACAATCATTTGAGCTCTTTATATAACTATTGTAATTGTACGATGTTTTTAGAATAATTTTATTCTAAGAGAGGTATATATAGAGTAACGACCATGTCTCTTACGTAACCGAGTGCCCCTATATTATATATATACTATCACGTAGGTATTTAAGGACAACCTAACGGGAGTTTTTTATATTATAGTCACGTATGTATAACTACTCGAGTACTACTCAAATAGTCAAATCTACCACTCAACTCAACTCAACGAAGTCACCTAATCATACTTATTCAACTCAACTCGATTAGTACTCTAGTCGGGTTGAGTATTTGATTAGAAGTGTTACCACGCTGACTATAAATACGAGTAGGAAATTCCTCCCACTGTATACCTAGGTATCTTGTAACTTTGTAGAAGCTTTAAGGAGAAGTTTACTTACACTAGATAGTTTTAAAAGCTCTCAAATAATTCTTAGAAGCTAATAATTACCTTCGGATTCTAGCTATAATTCTACCCTCGCTAGTAAGTGTAAGGGTACGAATGGACTAGTGAATATGTTTCGCTTAGTGAATAGCAGTGAGGGGTAGGAGTTGTCTAATCGGGAATGGGTGGGGACTTTGTTTAGTATAAATAGCGATGCGACTTTGTATCTCATCGCTTCTAGTAATACCTTGACAATAATACTCTTTGCCTCGTCTCTTCCTCTTTCAAAGGTCCCCAGTCAAAGCTTAACAGCTCTTTGTGCTTTTGACAATGGTAATTGCAGCCCTCCTCCTAATAGCTATTCAATTCAATGAATTGACTTGACTTTAGCAGTTTTTGCAATTTTTGCAGTATATCTTGTACCTTCACCTTCTCGGCTTATGTGTAGGCTATCTTCGAAAGGCTCTCTTCGGGAGACCACCAATGGCACCTGTCAATCGCGGCTTACTGCCCGCACCAGTCGGCCAGTTGCCATCACGCCCCTCGAGATCATTTCACTTGATACCCCGCCAAATCCGTGATTCGAGACCTTCAAACACAACCACAATCCTAACGGCATTCACCTGTTTCCCGAGACTTCTCCCGGAACTAGGTATTATGATATGGGGGTACTTTGCATGCTGCGAACCGAAAAACGTTGTTATCACCCCACGATGCTTCTACTATCTTCGACGGTCAAAGTTACGACCCTGGACGAAGAAATACGCCACTTGCCATGGGTTCGAATCACCAGAAGCAAGAAGCAAGAAGTTTGTCTGCTACAAAACTAGCGCACGTCAACCGCCAACAATCCTACATGTCAACTCTGAGGCTCGTGCTATTGGCTTTGAATACTATCGCCCGGAAAAAACCAACCAGGAATCTGTCGCGTGCTTCAATGTATCGGTCAAGGAACGTGGATTGCGAAAGTCTTGCAACACAAGCATCTGGATCAATTGGGCTAATGACACACTTGTTGTGGCTGGCTGGGGGTACTGCGATTCATTTGGTGACTATGGAGCCTTTTCAGACCCGGACCGTCCTTTGGATCGCTGGTCGTGCCACATGGGTGATCAAATTAAGAATACCATCATGGAGCTTCCTAAGGGGATGGCTCGTGTTGCTTTTGCAAGCATTCATCGCGGATTCCTTCTCAGCCTCCCTTTACTGGACCATTTGGGCGGTATTATCATTTTCTCTACAAAATGCTGTGCTTTGGATCCGCCCGATCCGAGCAGACTCGAGTTTGTGCCCATGGGAGAGGATTATCTACCGCCACATGATGATCGAGCCATAGGGAGACAAGAGCTCAACAAGGCCAAAGCAGACATATATCAATGGGGTCATAAACAAGGTAGGGACCAAAGTAAAATGCCATCTATTAACTTGGCTTTCTGGAAGCATAAGTGGGACAGAACACCTGGGAGATGGTGTCGCTTTGCCTTGGATGACCGACACTGAATTCTGCACACAACTGGGCAATTTCGCAGAGTGCACAGGTTGATTTTTTTTAGAAAAGTAGGAAACAGGGAGATCATTACGCTGGGGCATCCGCAGGAATCGGACAGCCACTTCTTCGATAGCTAATTAGTAATTGACCAAAGTTTCTGTTGGGATATACTAAGTATATCTTAGCCTAACAAAGCACAGTCTCTAGAATGGGCATAAAAGTGTTATCTTGCCTTGTACCGAGTTGTCTGTCTTCTTATGTTTACTATGTGAGAGAGGCGGGCATTACGTATACTCTGTATATAGCTGAGTTATAAAAATATTATCCTAAAGACCTCATACAACTAAGTTAATTAATTAATTACATAAATACTTTAGAATAATTAATACTTCTCACTCCTTATGAACCTAGGTAAAACAGTACAATTAAATAAGTTGTACTAGACTTTTAGTATATTAACTTTAAAAGCGTATAAGAGATATAGTCGTTACTCTATATATACCTCTTAGAATAAAATATTCTAAAAGCGTCGTACAACTAAAATAGTTATATAAAGAGCTTGAATAATTATTCACTCTTATTTTTCACTAACCTAGGTATAGTTAGTTACGAATTAAGCTTAATTTTTCGGGATTTTCTATAATCTATACTTTTTTAGTAGCCTAACTTGTGACGGTTCTGACCGCCACTACGCTACAGACCAGCCCCTGGCTGGAACCCTGCGGCAACCATGCTCCAGACCAGTCCCTGGCTGGAACTCGGCTAAGTAGGTGCGCTTGGCACACCTCCTGTATATAAGAGCCTCCAGCTCCTGAGCTTCTGTCCTTTCTTCTCTTCTCTCCTCAGCTTACAATCTTCGTATAGACAGTTCCACAGTGTCAATCTCACCACTCGTGATACCTGACGTAGTCGTGCACTCTTGCGCGGTCCATCAGCTGTGCGTGTCGTCACATAACTACTAAAAAAAACGCTAGCGCGAAATCTTATAAAATCGTTAATTCCTAAACTACTACTAAAAGACAGGTATTCTATTTATATTACTTAAAGTTTAAAGTAATTATAGCCCCTTAAATTAAAGCTATTTAATAATCTATTATTAAATCTACTATTCGTTAATATCGCCTCTATTCTAAGAAGCTTAATTATAGCGCTATTACCTTCTACTTTAAATATAGTAATATATTCGTTTATAATATCGAAGCCGAGATAAAAGAAGAAGTAGCTCTTACTCTATATCCTTAACTTAAAGCTAAACTAGGTCGTCGTTCTACTGTGACGGTTCTAACCGCCACTACACCTCAGACCAGCCCCTGGCTGGAACCCAGCGGATACCGTGCTTCCTGAGCCCGGCTCAGTTAGCCATAGCTTGGCACAACCTCCTGTATATTTTGATTTCTTCGTACCTACGGTTTTAGTTCTAGCAATTGATTCAAAAGCTGTATACACTTTATCCTTTGTTGGCATCCGTGACAAGCGGATACCGTGCTTCCTGAGCCCGGCTCAGTTAGCCATAGCTTGGCACAACCTCCTGTATATAAGAACCTCTGGCTCCCGAGCTCTGCTCTCTTCTCTTCTCTCCTTAGCTTAGAATCTTCGAATAGACAGTTCTACGATTCCATAACCTACACCTTGGACGCTCCTTGAGCAACATATCGTACGTGTCGTCACAGTTATACTTTTACTTTTATAGAACTATAAAGTCTTAACTATTAGATTTTAGTATGGTTAAGCTAGAATTATATTAAAAGGTAATTAGTCTAGTCTAATACGTTTCCTTTTTATAGCTAGTATTCTAGGTATACTAATTAGTATATCTTAAGTCTAAATCGCTTAGGAATCCTTTCTTATTAGAAGTAAACTTACATAGTAGTTCGTTTATAATTCTCTAGGATTCCCTTCGTCCAAGTTAGCTAGTTTAATAAACGGTGCTACTTAATAAAGTATTACTACTATATAAGATAATTCCAGGGGCAAAAATAATATACTATTTAAAGTAGAAAACAACTCTAGCTATATACCTTAAGTAAAGTCTAGATTATATAATATATTATACCTAATTCGCTTATACCGAACCCCTTAGGCCGCTAAATATTATACCTATATATTAAAACTACTATTACTTTACTAAAATATATATAAATAGATTAGAAATAAGCTTAATTAATAACTAATTAGTACTTAATTACCCTATTTTTATTCTTAAGATATGCGGTATATTTAGCCAGTATAGAATTATATAGCTTAAGAAGTAAATCCTCGAATATTTATATCTACGTTTAAATAAAAGCGTATGATATATCTTTTATATTCCTAACCTTATACTTTCTCTTAGAAATAAGGTTAAAATTAACTAATTATAGTAGCTATTTTATCTAGTTCATTTCCTTATTAGCTTAGTAGTTCTTAATAATATTAGTAGTATACTATAATATATTATTCTCTTAACTTATATAATTATTTCTAGCTTATATTTAATAACTATTTTATTATAGAATAAAATAAAGAGCCTTTAGAATATAATCTTATTATTAGAAAGCCTATAGTACTTAGTACTACTATAGGTATCTAACTAATACTAGTAGAATATATAGATCCGACCCGATAGATCGAGATTAAAGGGAAATAAGATAGAAAGAATAGATATAGAATAGTTATTAATTATTCGATAAATAATAAAAAGCTAGCTAGAGAACGTAGTACTAGGATATAATCCTACTACTAGGAATACTTAGTTATTAAAGCCGGATATGTTAAATATGTTCCGATACTTATATTACTTAGCTATTATATTCTAATCTTCCGGTAGTATATATAGGGGTTTTATTTCGTTATTATAGAAATAATTCTAATATTCTATACTTATTTAACTACTTTTAAAAGTAGGCTATAGGTTCTTATTAGTATACTTCTCCTTTCTTCTAGGGCCTCTAGT
This sequence comes from Hymenoscyphus albidus, assembly GCA_911693285.1. Lineage (NCBI taxonomy): Eukaryota > Fungi > Ascomycota > Leotiomycetes > Helotiales > Helotiaceae > Hymenoscyphus > Hymenoscyphus albidus. Next base: position 28,802 of record CAJVRM010000186.1, on the reverse strand, counting down.
TATCTAAAATATAATATTATTATTCCCGATTTTAATTATAAACTTATTACTATAGTAGACCTTCTAAAGGTCTTTTTTAATAGTCTTTTTATACTTTATAAAGGTCTAACGCTTCTGTTTATAAAGGGTGCTAAGGAAGAGCTTCCTATAAGGTTCGCGCTTAGCTTTATTATACTTTTTAAGGATCTATAAAATAATGTTATAGTCTAAATACTTATCGGATTTAGAAGATATAGCTAGCGCTTTTAAGATTATTCTTATATTAATATATACTATATATATAAGCTTTCTTTTAGCGCGCGAGTTTAATTTTAGCTTAGTATCTCTTCTAGAGCCTTTAATAAAGGCCGGGTTAAGGTTCTTTTATTATCTTTTAATAAAGTTAGAGTAGATAATATAGGGTATTCCTATTTTACAATAGATTTCGAATAATCTTTTACCTTATATTAGGTTTACATTATATTAGGTTTGAATATAAGTTAATTACCTTATATTAAGCTTTTTTTAAGTAGTTAAGTATATCTAGCCTATTATAGTTATTATTATTTATAAAAATATAAAGGAATAAAGTTTTTATTAAACTCTTAAGTATATAGAATAAAGTAGTTAACTTTTATCTGTCACGGATGCCAACAAAGGATAAAGTGTATACAGCTTTTGAATCAATTGCTAGAACTAAAACCGTAGGTACGAAGAAATCAAACTAAAGAGAGAAGAGAATCTGAAAGGAGCGAAGTTATTTAAGTTGTTCCAATGCCAAGTCTCGTCACGTGCTTGGCCAAGCGAATGAAATCCTGTCAAATGAAATCCAGCTCCGTCACAAAGGCTATACCTAAATAATACATGTAACTTATATATAAAGATTAGATTATAGCTTATAGTAATAGAACTTAAAATTATATTAAGAGTTTTATATTAAGAGTTTAAATTTACAGAACTTAATTAAATTAAAGAGAGAGTTTATATTAATAATTATATTTGTTTTATTTACTTAAATTTATATTTAAATATTAAATTAAGTTATGGTATCTAGTTCCTTCTAATAAGAATCGATAGTATTATACCTCTAAGGAACCTCCTACTTAATAAGAATTTATCTTTAATCGATATATCGATATATCCTAGGTAAGTATCCGAAGTCTACCTTCTAAGACGTTATATTTACTCGTATAGTATCCTATTCCTATTTACTTATATTATAGCTCCTTAATAATAACTATAGCCATTAAATTTCATCTAATTCGAATATCCTAGTACTTTTAGCTTCCTTCTTAATTCATCTACTATCGCGGGTTTCGTAAAAGGCGTATTTAAGCTACGACTTAATCTTTATAATAGTAGTATATTATAGTTCTATTTATCGAGTACGAAAAGTCGTCTTAAGGCTTTTACTATATAAGTTACGTCCTCCTCTACTACTACTATAATATCTATACTACTATTTAAATAGTCTATTTTACTTATCTTTAGCCTAATTAATATAAAGGAATTATCTGTAACAAATACTCAAACTGGCTAACTAAACTTGGCTGGGTGTTCGCTGGTTGGTATGCTATGATAAGAAGAAGACTATCGGGTTGTTCACTTGGAAGTGAACTCGTTACTTGTATCAAAGATGTCAAACTAATATGATAAGATTGATAACTAAGTTGAGCACGAAGCTCCTATCTAATTGCAGACGTGCCAGTCTTATATAGAACCCTCATACCCCGCGTATGGTCCGAGTATAGAGTAGTATAAGCCTTCCTTATACTTCCTTATACTCCGGTAGTATAGAGTAGTATAAGCCTCCCTTATACTTCCTCATACTCCCTAGTCACATGATCTTTTGTAAGGAAGAAATCCTTGGATCGCCTAGCTACCCTAAGCGATCCCCATTTGCTATAAGAAATCTGAATGTGCCTGTCGAGGGTTGCGCCTCTTATTATGACAAGTATCACGTGAACACGTGATTCGTGACATATAAAGGAAGAAAAGCTATTTAAAGAATTTACTAGATACTACTTAAAGCCTAAAAGAATAGAGAAATAAAGAAACTACTTACTAGCTCTACTAGCTAATATCTAAAGGTAAGCTTATATCTTATACTTCTTTAAAGAACTTTATCTCTTATACTTAGTATAAATATTATTATCTTCCTTAATATTATTATTATCTTTATTACTATCCTCTTTATTACTTATATTATTTTTAAGTAAACTAATTAGAGATATTATACTACTCTTCTATACCTTAGTAATATACTTAGTAATATACTTCTTTATAGTAAGTAAATCCTTTTAAGCTTTTCTAAGTAATTCTATATTATTAAAAGAATAATTACTAGAAATAATAACTTTACTATAAGAAACGCTATATAACTACTTAAAGTACTAAGGCTTAATAATACTAAGGCTAGTTTTAGTAGAACCTAGTAGGAGTTAGTAAGTAAAATATATTAGGAAAATATAGAATCTTACTATAGTTCCTATATAAGGAATATCTAGTACTTTTACGCTCTATGATATAATTAGTATAGGCGCCTTTCTTAATATAAGACTACTTTCTATTAATTATAATTAATATAAATAAAATATACTCTTAGAAGTAAGGAATAATATAAGATTTCTTACTTATAGGAGTATAGAAATGTCACGAATCACGTGCACACGTGACAAGTGAAGACCAGGCGGCGTCCTGACAGGTCAAGCACCATCCATAGACTTATAGCAAATGGGGATCGTTTAGGTTAGCTAAGCGATCCAAGGATTTCCTTGGACTATGGATCACGTGACGAGCGACATGGTCGACCAGGTCGACCATGGCGACCACAGAGAACGAAGGTTCTATATAAGTCTGGCACTTCTGCAATTAGATAGGAGCTTCGTGCTCAACTTAGTTATCAATCTTATCATATTAGTTTGACATCTTTGATACAAGTAACGAGTTCACTTCCAAGTGAACAACCCGATATTCTTCTTCTTATCATAGCCTACCAACCAGCGAACACCCAGCCAAGTTTAGTTAGCCAGTTTGAGTATTCGTTACAAGAAAGTACTTAAATAAAATTAGATAATACTATATTAAGTAGAATATAAGAAACTTACCTTCATATAATATAAATAATACTTAGTACCCTAGTATAAGGTACCCTTTAACTAGATGATAATAGGCTTTATATAAATATAAGAGGACTTCTTTTTTATAATTAAATAGTTCTAACTAATAGGATAGAGGACCTTCTAACTAGTATTATTCTAAAGGTTTACTATATTAATAGAAGCTACCTCCTAGCTACTAAGAGCGTCGAACTTTTATAGAGTATCTAAGGTAGCTTAGTTAGTATTAATATTAAACTTACCTATAATAACCTTACTATTATCTAAGGAATCTTTATTTTTAGATTTATTATTAAAATCTTTAAATAAAAAAGAAGAAAAAGAATCCGAATTATTAAAAGAACCTACTATAAGTATGAAAGAAAGAGAATTAGTAGTACTAGTTAGGGTAGGAAGAAGAGATTATTAAGTAGTAAATACTAGAGAATTTAAAAAAAATCTAAGAAACTTTTCTAAGGTTTCTTAATAAGAGAAGGCTTTACTTTTACCTTTCTCTTCGCCTTTGATAAGTTAAGAAAAGCTAGGTAGGATTTCTATATAAAAGTTAGTCTTATTAAAAAGTAAAGATTAAGTATAAATACTAAAGTTTCAAAAGGATTAGAAATAGTAAAAGAGTAAATATAAATAGTAGCCTTAGCTACTTACTTCTTAGCCTATTCTATAGTCTTCTTTAGTTTATAGTTTATATTTTTATTCTTATTCTTCCTTTACTTTCTAGTAAAAGGTTAAGAAATAGAGTTAAGAAGAATAATCTTAGGCTTATTATTATCAGTATAGTACTCTTTACTAGGAGTAAAGTAATATTTATTACTACTACTAGAGCTACTACTAGTAGTAATACTACCTATAGTAAGATATAATACTACCTAAGTAAATATATTAATAAGAAAGCTTAAGTAAAGATATAAAGGAAATAAGAGATAAGATATAAGAAGGTTTAAATGAAGAAAGAAGGTCAAGAAAGAAAGGTAAAATAAGCGAAAAAAGTTATTATTATTACTTAAAAGAAAGAAGTAAACGATAGATAAGGAAGTACTTTAATATACACCTCTAGAAGCTTAAAATTCGCCTATTTATATATTGATTAAATAAGAGAATACTTAAACTAGACGTTATAGAAGCTATTAATAGTAAAACTAGTAGAAATAATCCCTAGCAAACTATACTTACTTATTTATAGAATAACTTAATAACTTTCGCTTTTATAAATAGAGATAATAAGAGGTAGATTCTATATTATTTAAGGAGGAATACCTTGGTAGAATACTTTACTTTAGATAGTTTTAACTTATATAAATAAATATATCTATACTTATTTAGGATAAAAATAAAGCTATTAATACTTAACTAAGAGTAGTTATTATCTAAGTAGGGGAGGATATAATATCTTATATAATCTAGACCTTACTTAAGGTATATAGCTAGAGTTCTTTGCTACTTGAAATAGTATACTATTTTTACCCCTCGAATTATCTTATAAGTATCGAAAAAGTTATATAATCGTTAGTATATAAACCAAATTATACTTATAAAGCTATAACTACTAGATATCTTAAACAAGAAGGTAATTACTTTCTAATTAACCTTTACCTAAATACTTATATACCTAAATATAAAGCTAGTTATTAGAACCTTTTAGTAAGTAAAGTTATTTAAAATAAATATAGAAGAATATAATACTAGGTTAAAAGTAGAAAGAGAGAAAAATCTATAGTTAGTAGTTATTTAATAAAGTAATTAGTAAAAGAATAAGAAAGGTAAGTGAAAGACTAGCTTAGTAATAATAAGATAAAAGTATATAAAAAGGAAGTAGCTCTAAGAGACTATTTAGAAAGAGTTTATGTAAAAAGATAAAGAATTTAAGAAAAGTACTCTGGAAGAAATCTCTAAACGTTAAATAATATAAAAGTACTTAATAAAAATTAGTAACTAAAGAAGCTTTATAAGAACCTACTAAAGATAAAGAGCTTTTTACTTATCTAGGTAAGAATAAGAAAAATAAAACTTAAAGAGTTTCTTTTTTAAAAGAAAAGTCTAAGACTAGTAAATACTATACTACTAGTATAAGCTAGAGATAAATAACGTAAACTACCTAGTACTATACTATAATAAACTCTTAGAAAAGAGAAGATATTTATAGAAGGTACTAGGGGGTCAAAGGGCTATAAAGCTAAGAGATATATATAGTATACTTAAGTACAACTAAAAGGTACTGGTACTACTAGAGTAGCTACTCTTACTAGGAAGGCTAAGTAAGTACTAACTAGCGCTTAAATTAGAAGGAAAAGAGAGAGAAGAGAGGTAGAAGAGTAGCCTCTAAGTAGCTATAAATAAACTAGTTCTAAGGTAAGTGTCACAATCACGTGCTAGCACGTGAGGAGTTAGTCCAGACGGGGTTCTGACAGGACAAACACATCATGGCTCTTATAGCAAAAAGGGATCGCTTAGGTTAGTTAAGCGATCCAGGAATTTCTTTGTATACAAGTCACGTGATATATGCAGGTCGACTTCTCGCCTGGTCGAGAAGTCGATTATCGACTATGTCGACAGTCGACATTGTCGACTTCAGGAACACGAAGGTTCTATATAAGACTGGCACGTCTGCCATTAGATAGGAGCTTCGTGCTCAACTTAGTTATCAATCTTATCATATTAGTTTGACATCTTTGATACAAGTAACGAGTTCACTTCCAAGTGAACAACCCGATAGTCTTCTTCTTATCATAGCATACCAACCAGCGAACACCCAGCCAAGTTTAGTTAGCCAGTTTGAGTATTCGTTACAGTAAGGAACCTATCTAAGGAAAAAGCTTTAATATCTCTAGAGCTTATAAAACTTATAGATTTAACTAGATTTAAATAAATAAAAGTACTATATACTCTTAAAGTAGGCGTTATACCTAGTAATATAAAATAAATAATAATAATATAAGTAATTTAATTTATACTTAAAAACACGCTTATTTATAGAGATTAATTAGCTAATAAGGTAGGTATCGTAAGCTTGAAAAGTAGTACGTATATACACTACCTTAGGGGATAAGTTCTTTCTCTACTTCCTTAACTAATTCTAATTCTTCTAAGGCTCTCGACAACCTATCCTTATTATTCCAAGTCCCTCCATAAACCATCCTCATTATTCCAAGTCCTTCGATAAACCATTTTTATTACCCTACCTCCCTCGATAAACCATCCTTATTATTCTAAGTCCCCCTCTAAATCATTTTCATTCTTCCAAATCCCTCGATAACCCATCCTCATTCTTCTAAATCCCTCGATAATTCATTCTAATTCTTCCAAGTCCTTCGAAAAACGAATTCCATTGCTTTAGCAATTTCGATCAATAACTACTCAAGGTACCTAGAAATAAGAAGATATAGAATCCTTAGAGAAATAGGTACCAAGTACTTTTGTCCAAGTTCCAAGTACTACTTACTATTAAGTTATTTCACAACAACATTCCGCCAATCTAGTATAATGCTCTCGTCTCGATGTGGATTTATTCCTCGTTCCTTAGACTCTTATACTGAGATTGACATTCCGCACTCAAAATCACACACACAATCACAAACACACTCACATCACATCGCATCACATCTAAAAAACAAATCAGAGAAGAATATTAAGAATTTTCCGACTTTCATTTCTTCATCCCCCACCCACACCAAATTCCCTTTTGCGAGAAAATTGGTAAAAAAAAAAGTCCCGAAAGATCTGTAATACATTCCCTTTCCATCGCCATTCAATTCCCCTCCCCCTATCATCCCAAGGATGAAAGTCAGGAATTTTTCATCATCATAACAAACCATCGTAATAGAAAGGCGCAATCGCAAACCGCATTAGGATCATAGAAAAAAGTCTAACTAAAGACACAGAAGAACACCGTTGGACACCCCGCCCC
>CAJVRM010000186.1:9079-21436 GCA_911693285.1 Hymenoscyphus albidus | reverse complement strand
CCCCAAAGAGAACACAGATTCATGATGCCCGAAAATGCAAGATAGAAGAAAGCCCCAGGAAAAGAGAAGACATAACTAAAGAGATTCGTGATATCCCATTTAGTCGACCTCCTCAACAGTTGGACCATCATCGTGAGTGGCACCAGCTCCTCCAGCACCTGGGAAGCCACCGGGTCCACCAGCTCCACCTGGCATACCTCCTGGAGCTCCACCTTCTGCACCGTAGAACTTCATCATGATTGGGTTGGCAACGGCCTCAAGTTCCTTTTGGTGCTCCTCGTACTCCTCCTTGGTACCTTGTTGAGACTCATCCAACCAGGCAACAGTCTTGTCAATCTCAGCCTTGAGCTTCTCCTTGTCAGCAGCATCAAGCTTCTCGTCAACCTTGGAGTCGGAGAGAGTGTTCTTGAGGGAGTATGCATATGACTCGAGTCCGTTCTTTGCGCTGATACGAGCAGCCTCGGCCTCATCCTCAGCCTTGTACTTCTCGGCCTCAGCCAACATACGCTCGATATCCTCCTTGGACAAACGTCCCTTGTCGTTGGTGATGACAATCTTGTTGGATTTACCGGTTCCCTTCTCGAGAGCAGAGACGTTCATGATTCCGTTGGCGTCAACATCAAAGGTGACCTCGATTTGTGGGACACCACGTGGTGCAGGTGGGATACCAGTGAGCTCGAATTTACCCAAAAGGTTGTTGTCCTTGGTGCGTTGACGCTCACCCTCGAAAACTTGGATAAGCACACCAGGTTGGTTGTCGGAGAAGGTAGAAAAGACCTCGGACTTCTTGGTTGGAATGGTGGTGTTTCTTGGGATGAGCTTGGTCATTTGACCACCGGCAGTCTCAATACCAAGGGACAATGGCGCGACATCGAGGAGGAGAATCTCGTTGGTGGACTTGGAAGAAGTGTCACCAGAGAGAATGGCAGCCTGGACAGCAGCACCGTACGCAACAGCCTCATCAGGGTTGATGGACTTGTTTGGCTCCTTTCCGTTGAAGTAATCGGTGATGAGCTTTTGGATTCTTGGGATACGGGTAGAACCTCCGACAAGGACGATTTCGTGAACCTTGGATTTGTCAATCTTGGCATCTGCGAGGACACGGTCGACTGGGGTAGTGGTAGATCGGAAGAGGTCCTGGCAGAGCTCCTCGAATCTAGCACGAGTGATGGAGGTGTAGAAGTCAATACCCTCGAAGAGAGAGTCGATTTCAATGGAGGTTTGTGCGGAAGAGGAGAGAGTTCGCTTAGCTCGCTCGCATGCGGTGCGGAGACGACGAAGAGCACGAGCGTTGGAGGAAAGATCCCTATTTAACAGTTAGTAATAGTCATGGAACAAAAGGGGCGTTTTAAACTTTCTTTTTATGCTTTCGTTTGAATTCAGAAACAAAGTGGTTAACGAGTCTGTTGTCAAAGTCCTCACCACCCAAGTGAGTGTCACCAGCGGTCGACTTGACTTCAAAGATACCCTCCTCAATGGTCAAGAGTGAAACATCGAAAGTTCCTCCACCAAGATCAAAGATGAGAACATTTCGCTCACCCTCAACCTTCTTGTCGAGACCATAAGCAATGGCAGCAGCGGTAGGCTCGTTGATGATACGAAGAACGTTGAGACCAGCGATTAAACCAGCATCCTTGGTAGCTTGACGTTGTGAATCGGTAAAGTAGGCTGGGACTGTGACGACGGCGTTGTTGACGGTTCCACCAAGGTAAGCCTCAGCAGTCTCTCTCATCTTGACCAAGATCATGGAAGAGATTTCCTCTGGTGTGAATTGCTTCTTCTCGCCCTTGAACTCAATCTCGACGACTGGCTTTCCACCTCGATCGAGGACGGTGAAAGGAAAGTGCTTCATATCAGCCTGGACTTCCTGGTCTGCAAACTTTCGTCCGATCAAACGCTTTGCGTCGAAGACTGTGTTGGCTGGGTTCATGGCGACTTGGTTCTTTGCGGCATCTCCGATCAGACGTTCCGTATCTGTGAAGGCGACGAAGGAAGGGGTGGTTCGGTTTCCCTGGTCGTTGGCAATAATCTCAATTCGATCATCACGGTAGATACCCACACAGGAGTAGGTGGTTCCGAGATCGATACCTATGGCGGATGTATTAGTATCGTTGGTGAAGGTGGTGGTGGTGGGGGGATGAGGCGGGGAGAACTCACCAATGGCTGGGGCCATGATGGGCGATGTGGATGTGTGTTGAGGGTGTTGATGATAGTATTGGGTGTATGCGTCGAACTTCTTGAATGGATTGAATAGAGTCTCTTGCGAGTTATCGATGGAGAAGTGTGGTGGTTTGTGTTTGTGTTTTGTCTTGAAAGTGGAAGAAGAGGAACGCAGGCTGAAGATTTTAATAGCTGCGGGTGTGGTGCAGTGGAAATGTGTGGAACGAGCTGGAATAAAAAAGAAGCGAAGATGCTGGAACCTTCTGTCGCCCGGCAGAACCTTGCCGAAGCCGCACGCAGGCGCCGAGGACCATTCACGAAGCGTCAGGAATAGCCTGGAATTGCCTGAATGATATTGTGATATATTCTACGAGAAATTCTACTGTTTTTCACGATTAAATCGCTTTTCTTTGCGTTCTTCTGCGATAATTCCATCGGCTGCTCTGTTGCTCGGATGCAGTGGAGCTCCCCTCTTCACCCAAAGCGGTAACGCTTTATGACGCAGCCGCCTCTCTCTTCTCGCTGATTTTTTTCACCCACCACCCACCACCCCTCATCGCCCCACCAACCCACCAAAAACTGGAAGATTGCCCAGCCCAGGCGGGCGCCTTGCCAACTCCCCCCCACTACTATCCTTGCGTGAAGCTTGAGGAACCTTCTGTGAGCTTCCGCATCAATTCATCTGCAACATTCACTCGACTTCATTTCCCGCTCCAATTGTCTCTGGTGAAAGTTTTAAAAAAAATGTTGCCACTGGAGGCTCGCAAACTCAGTCCAAAGCCCAACGTCACACAATGGCCGGAGCTTGTGCGCCTAAACCTTTGTGCCTTAGCCCTCAAGGTATCTAGCAGGAGCAGGAGCAGTAGGTAGCAGTGGAATAGCTCTCATGTATGCCTAAACGTTGAGTCAACGCATATGAGTGTTGGCAAGGCACCTGGCCGGCCTTGCAGATGAAATTCCCCTCGAGCACCAATCAATCACATGGAAATTTTCATACATCTGCTTTCCATGTCGAGTTGACAGAAATATCTTGTGCCGTCATGCGTGGATGCTTCGGCCTAGATATCGGCATATTTCTCGGACACCTATCGGCTTCGACGCCAAGATCGCGTAGCTTTCGGTACGGTATCGGCACCGGTAGCATGTTCGCTCCGCTCTCTCCCTCCAATTCCCAATAACCCAGATCATTGAAACAATGATTTCAATTAACCCAGAAAGCTAGGTCAATGACCAGGAATTCTTCCGGGTAGTTCGCCCAATTAAAATCAACCACCACTTTCTACCTACCGCCAGCTTAGGACACCCTATCGTATCGCGTACCTCTATATATCACATACTACAATTAATCAAAACCGCTTTAACATCTACCCTCTCGTCGAGTCGCAAAGCCATCCATCATAGCTAGCAATAACAATCGCCTTCCTTCCATCCAACTCTAACCAGAGCTCCATCGTAACATCATACAAAAAACCAAGAACAAAAAACCAAGAATCAAGAAACTAAGAATCTACCAACACAAATTGAGACGGATATCAGTATCACATCATACAATAAACTACTCGTATGATATTGTAGATATGAATAGTATCTGAATTTCTGCCATAGTTTAATGTACTGTCTATTATTCTGCACCATATTTCTACCATAGATAATAAAGACTCGGTTTAAGTTCGAAGGTATAACTTTCAGTCTTGTTAGACATATTGAATGTTAGATTATTCCAAGGGTGTAGAAGTCGAAGTCGAAGCGATGCAATTAGTCGAGGAAGAGCACGAAAATATGATATAAAACAATAGCAAGACAGAAATTGATATGTAACGACTGAATGCACAGAAGAGACTTGGAGGATATCTGTTTGGAAATCTGGGAGTGGAGATGGAAATTGAAATGGGGGTCATATATTTGGGGACTATGAGTTTGATACGAAAAGGACTCAGGACCCAGTTTACGGGGGTACACGTACCGTTATTACGAAAGAAAGAAAGAAAGAAAGAAAGAAAGATATACGTTTACCGTCGATTACCAACTTATCCTCGAAACTCCATCATTCCTCCTAACATAAACATACAACCTAAAATAATTCATCACATATCATATAAACCTCCTCCTAATTATCAACCTACTCAGGTCCAATAAGTCGTACAGTACTGTACTATGCTATCAACACCACGTCGTCCCTTCCTAATATAATATCCCTCTTCTTGTGAGGTTACCCCTGGTTATCGCTCCGTCAGGGCTTGGATCTATGGTTATGGTATATATAGAAGGAGAATGGTTATGATCCGGGGAAGAGTTTAGGCTTATATATAGTCGTCTTCTTGAGGCGGCGAGGTAGAGTACTGTATAGTTTGTATGAGTGGAAGGTAAGGATGATATTATGATAGGTCTACATTTCAACGCTATTATAGAATGCTTAGGTATATAAAATGGGAAGTAGAGGTTGTAAACGGGTGTAATCGGGTTCTTGTTATAGGATGAACCTACGATTTGGCTAATGAGGTACCTTGTCATGCTTGTTTCGTGGAGGATATTGGTTTTATGTTGGTTTGTTTGTGGGATAGGGGCGTGGTTTTGTGTTGAGAGGATGGCGTGAGGGGTAGATTGATTCCTAGATGGGAGGTTGAGGTATGACTTTAGGTTGAGTGAGTAGGGAGGTGGAGAGTGAGGAGGCGGAAGTTGATTCTTGGGGTGTTTGGGAGTTTATATTTATGGTTGGGATTGAGGTTAGGAATATTGTTTCATTAGTGAAGCAGTCTTTGATAAGCTGATCTTGTGATTTGTGTAGTAGCAATTAATATTTACTGAACGTCTTCCTTCTCAGAGTCATACTCATACCTGACTTTATGATGTACCTCCTCATTGTTCCCTTAGTCCTCCTACCCCGGGATTCTTTCATACCCAACATGTTCATCACTTATTACCTTGGAATTTAGCAGAAATCTTACCCCAGATTAGTGCTTCTACGCGTTCGCTGTTGCGTCTTATGAGGAGAAGTCATACTACTCAGAGATAGACAGATAATCGAGGATACGTCGTTCTCATCGCTTAATTCCTCAATTCCATTCTTTGTGGAGACAACCACAGCACCAACACCAACACCAACACCAACACAACACCACCACCCTCACCCAAAACCCACATACAAAACGCCCAAACAATCTCCAGCCCAACCTCAAACCCCACCTTCCCAAAAAATCAGCATGATCTTGAAGCTTCTGCGGAAGAAAAGCTCGCGCTGTCTGTCGATCTATCTAAGTCTACGACCGCCTGGGACCTGTTTGACGAGTTGAGGTATCCTTTTTTGCAAGGTTGGGCTTGGGTGTTTGGTTTTGGAGTTTGTTGCGAGGGTTGGAAGGGGATGGGGAGTTGCTGTCGATTTATTTTTTGCTGTCGTTGTCGATGTTGGTTAGGCTATGTGACGAGGGGTATCAGCTGATTGGATGAATAAGAGGAGGTTTGATAGAATAGAGTGTGAATGATGCGGAGGGAAGAGGATAAGCTTTTGCTTAGCTACTGGAGTATGTGAGCAGGAACATTGTACGTGACCAGGAACAGTAAGATTACGAAGTAGGGCTCTTGCGATTCGGTCCTTATGACAACTACCACTTCCAAGCACTACCCTTTTATCACTCCTTAAATAGCATAATATCGGTGACAAGCATATGACTATATATTTTAACCTCCCGAGGACCGCTCTACTGTATCTCGAGCCAAATCTGGGTTATGCTATAGACGGGTGATGTAGGAGTGTTTTTGACGTCTACGAGTGTACTGTAAAAGATGGGGTGAGTGTGAGGTACTGTTTTGTTTTGTTTTTGGGTGGGCTACATGGTAAATGAGCGCAAGTTTGAGATGTGTTTTGTTTGATTTGATTTGAGGGTTGAGCTTGTGAGCGAGGCTTGAGAGGAGAGGGAGTTGGAGTGAGAAAAGAGAGTAAAGATACGAGAACCAGTGTTGGATGGATATGATTAGCGGTTGGTGTTTGTATCAAGTTTACTAGTAGGAAAGAAACACTACAGTTTCTGAACCATAGGACTGCAACAAGGCAATCCTATCCTTATCAACACGGTGAAACTGTGTATTCAGAAACCTTTTCTGGTAGCACTATCAGGTACCGTACTTAGACCTCCTCCAGTCTCAGTCTGGATTTTTCCATACAATAGACAGTATTAATACAGTAATACTCAATGTTCTCAATAAGTCAACATAATCTGGGGAACATTCCTAGGACGAAAGGAAGGAATCTGGATTTCAATTTCCACTTTAAACTAAAGTAGTAGTACCGGAAGATATTCCTCTTTAATATACCTCTCGGCTCTTTCTTTTGTGTGTGTGTTGTATGTGGATCGAGTGTCTATGTATTGTATATGCTAAAGCATGAGTTTATGTGTGGTTTGTTGTCGATTCTGCGGTTACTGTCGAAAAGAGTTTATACTCACGATTCGGACTTTTTCACGGGTTGGCGGTAAGAGGGGAAGGTGTGTCTGGTAAGGCTGTGATCCTGAGAGTTGATCATTAGGTTGCTTGATCATGGTTACAGTACTTCATGTTGTCCAGCCGACGCAGCCACCAATGTACTTTCAACTTGTTTGAGCATGGTATTACCAGATGAGCGGATAGTAGTCTATTTATATCACTCAGTCCACTGGATCCGGAGTTGTATCATTGAGATGTAGTGTACTTATGGGGTAAGAGGTGATGTCTACTTTAAAGGATATTATCTCACTGCTGGACTTCGATGGAAGGTAGTGAGACGTGATAGTGTTGGTGATTCGACTGTTTTCTGGTGTTGATTTGAGGTCGGAGAATGGAGAGCTCTGGGTATTAGGTGGATGGCATATTCCTACGTTTCTCTTCATACCTTGTACTTTGGCCAGAGAGATTTCGAGGCTTGAGGGTACGATGTGAATACCACTTCTAATACATTTCATTATTTGGTAGGAACTGAACCCAGAATGACATCAAACTATCTATAGCGGACGTGAAGTTGCAAGATATATACAAATCTTCAAGCCTAGACTTTTCTTTTTCTTTTTAAGAACGTCTTTTTAAGAACTTCTTTTTAAGAACTTCTTTTTAAGAAACTAAGGAAACATCTCCCTCATTTATCCGCAGTTTCGTTATTGTAGCATTTTGGAGGTTCGTTTGGGATATATATCGAACATCGAAACAACCATTTCGAAATACCAATTGGACATACCTCAAGAAAACCCAAATTTAACACTGCCGACGCGCTGGTGAAGCGCAACAAGAAATCGTCTTTGATTTAAACCGGTAGGGGATTCAGGCAATATGTGATAGTGGGGAAAACAGTGATATGGACATTGCCCTTCCGGATTCGGTGCAAGGTGAATGCCATAGTGGGGATTTATTGTCGAAATCCTTCTTACTGTCGAATTTAGTTCATTCATACAAACTCTTTTAAGACTGAAGACTGGAGTATCCTGGGTGTCACCCTACTTGCTTTTTGAAAGTCATTTCGTCCTAGTCTTCTGACAATGAGTTTTGTCTACGATGTTACCATGGTCTGCACAAGCCCATTGGAGCAGCACGGTCGTATACTCTTGCGATTCTGATTCTAAAGTTGTCTCTTTGAAGATGATTAAATACCTTAGTGACTGTTAAGAAGAGGAAAAGAGGATAAGATTTTAGCAAGTTAAATTAAGTCTTATGCGCTACTATATAGGATACAGAGGGACTTGGCTACTTTTTGGATGTTAGATGCTGTGCGTTTGGTTAGCGAAAGCTGGATCTTAAATACATGCTTGTGCTAGTACAGAGGTATTAAGGGTCCAAGGTTTGGTGTTGGGGAAAGGTGTTTAGTGAGGATATTTCCATACAGTATCTTTTGATAAAGGATCTGGTTACTGCACAACAACCAAATGTGTTGAATTGCTAGGCTATACAACTCCCTTCATCGTCAAGACTAGCAAATTTAGCAGTACAAACATCTGGCCTATGGGCAGACTGAATACTAAGCTCGTACGAACATTTTATCCTCGCAAAAACATATATCCCTAAATCCCACATGACAATATGTAGGACCAGGTACCTCTGAAAAAACCCACATCCTACCTATAGATTCAACATCCTTTTCCATATCTACCAAACATCATAGAACACACAAGGGTCACAGGCGAAATACTCGTGGACCAACCTCCGTCACTTCTTCACTCACCTGGAACCTCCTATTAGCCCCCGCACCCCTTACACTCGTCACTTTTTTCACTTCTTGCTTCACCGGCTGCCTAATATAATATACCATAAAGATAGTTACAAAAGACTCATTTGCTGTCAATTCTTTTCTTGCTACCGAAGAGAATCTTTCGTTCGTTAATAGTATAGAGTTTAGGGATAGGTTGTATGGATGTTAGATACCTGTTGGGGAATGTGGAGATATGGTGGCTGCGTTGGCTTCGGGGTTTCTGCACGCGCTATATTTGCCAGATGCTTAGGAGAAACCAATACCTTGTCGTTTTTATGTTCGTATAACCCGAGGCGGTAAACATATAGAGAGGGGCTACCCTTTTATAATACTCTATCCAGAAAGATTTGGAGTCTGGTCTACTTTATGCCTTGGGGTTTCATGGGGGCAGTGAACAGTATTGCGTTAAGCTTGAGAGAAATATATTTGATAGATTTTTATTAAATCAACGAAGTCCCCGGCTCAAAGCATTTGGTTACATGAAGCCAAACTCTCATGAGCCTCGCAATTAGCACGGTGGAGTCTGTTCCTCACTTTGAATGATTTGAAATACCTGGACTATTGAATGGGGACGATACCTAGTTCATGTAAGCTCCTGTATTCGAGTTACGGAGTAATGCTAGGTCGAGTGTAAGCGAGCCTTCGAAGGTTGTGTAGAATACAATCAGCTGCTAAGTTCCAGTCTGATCAGTCTAATGAAGTCCATGCCGCAAATATGGCTCGGGATAACTGATCAAATTCGAGTTTTCCAAGGCGATTGTGAGAGGTCTCATGGTCGTGCTCCGATTTAAAACAGATACATATTACCGCGAAGGCAAAGAAAGATTTCTACTCCGAGAAAGGGCAATATTATATATGCGATGTTACAGAACTTCAGAGAAAAAATGGGATGAAATCACATCAAAACCGTGGATGGCCTTTGGACTGCGAACTCTGAGAACTCACCTTAAAGTTCCCTTCCAATTTCAAGCATTACGGTAGAAAGCATTGCGCGTCATATGCAATGACCTCGGAAGAATGCCTCGATATGAATGGCCGGCAGCCGCCAAAGACACTCAAGATTACATCTGGGGTTGTTTAAGCTGTGTAGACCAGCACACAGCGATCCAGACGTAGGAATTGTCTCGCGTCCTTATATAAAGACCGATGGAGCTCTGTAGTAGTGATTGAGTAGGCCTAGCTTCAACTAATGGAATGCCGGAGAAAGGTAATCCGGGTGTTGTATGAAGTTATAATCCAATTTACATGATTGATTACCTGGCTTATCGATTCCAACGAATGTTATTAAACTTGGATTCATAATCGAAATACCTTCTTAGCAGCAACGTAGAATATCCACTTTTAAGAGCCTTAATTTGCTGTCAAATATTCTCTTACTGTTGAAATCATTCTTCTCCATTAGTAAAATGACAAAACCTAGATTGTCGAATCTCCAAAATATAACGGCCTTGAACTCCGAAGCATTTATTTGCTTCTGTAGTTCTGTACTTACTTAGATACCCAAAAGCCTTAAAAGAGACACCAGGTAATGTCAATGACAAAATCTTGCCTTTAAGCGTAATGCAAAATCACTAGAGTCCTAGGTTCGATGAGTGTTTATAGTCAGCGGTTCGGCTAGCTTTGTGAATTTGCCTGCTACGTCTGGTAAATATTCCAAATCTAGATATAACGAGAAAATTTAGGGGCCAAAGTTAACGAGATAAAGACTCTCTGATATACTTCCTTTATTATTACTTGTGATTGATAGGAAAACTTAAGGTATTGAAAATACAACTCTACTAGATTGTTCCACCTCAAATCACTCTTAGTTGCGCCAAAACTATATACCAACTCAATAAAAACTCGCGCTAAACCCATACTAACCACCACAGAAATCTTTCATTGACCCAACGGGGAAACAAATTTTACTAATAAATTGCCCTTCTTGAATACAATTAGGTGGATAATGAAGGATAACAACCGACCCGCGGTTACAATAGCCTCTTCCAAAGAAGGTGCCTGCTAAATGGTAAACAGGAACGCCCCGGAAAGCTTGTGGTTAGAGGTGAAAAATGACGATTTATTCACCATGAAATTGCAACCTCGGATGCCATTCAGCCAGCCTGGAGATTCACGTTGGTCTAAGAAGAAAACGAACATCCCAAGAAGGCAGCCCCATAATCCCACCCGCCCACACGCCAAAAAAAACCCCCCTAAAAATGGCAAAAAACCCTCCTACCAGGTTCAATAACCAGACGAACTGAGTTTTTGATTTTTTTGTCCAGTGTAGGGCCCCACCGACACGATTGTCTTACAGCTTCGTATGCGTTTCCTTTTGCGTATGCGTAACAGCTAGTGTGTGTGGCGCTTCTGGGTGATCACACACTAACTGACTGGGCCAGGCGAACAGGTTTAATCCCAGTTTTGGTGGCAGGAAATGTGTTACTAGGGGATATGAATGTTGTTTTGCGATATTTGTGGGGTTTTCGCTAGGCGAGCGCTTGTCATTGGTGGAAAAGCTTCGGGTTTGTTAGGAGGTCTTCTAGCCGAGAACCCATTACAATATCAGCGGATTCAGACAAGATACAACGGCGTCGATTCATTTCCACAACCGACCACCTCAAACCTTCACGATTCGCCTTCTTCGGATCAGACCGTGCAATCCCGTACGTGGTTACGAGTGTTGCTCCATCAAAGCAAAGAAACAACAAGATTTACCATCGAGTATTTCCTTGCTGTCGAAATCTGCCCTGTCGTTTTCTCACAATTCTTTTCCGTCAAGGCGTCGCCATCGTTTTGGAAGGACATGTAGTAGAAAATCTCTTCCCTTGTTCCCGCTAATGCCACATCGATAAGATGGCCACAACTCATTGACAATCTGAACGTGCCCTTGACTCCAGCAAGGACATCTGAGCTGTTCGAAAGAGTACTAAGACCAGGTCAATATGCTTTCTAACGTTTATAACTAGGCTTGTTCTACCATCGTAGTCGATGGTTCTATAGTTGGTTGCCTGGAATCTCGCCGGCCCAGGGGTCATATACTTTCAGATCTTTGAAATGATATTCACCTCTTTGAGCAATTACCTTCGAAGTCCAAGCGAAGCATGGGTTCCTGGACTTTGTTCCGTTGCAGTCGAAAGATTTCTGCTTTGAAGATGTCAACAGAATGATGTAGCGAAATTGGGGGTCTCAAAATGTTTGGAAGGTTCGGGAGGAGAGAAACCTGCAATCATTAATTATGCATATTTTCTTCCACAGAAAAAGAACATTCCTTACAAGAGCCAAAACTCCTATTCGTACTATTCAGAGTTTTTAGTTTTTGTCGGCGTTTTTATATGCTCCTGTAACATGAACTCTTGTATCAGAATTAGACTAGAATTCAGACTTTAAATAATTCTTCGGTATGTTCCATTGGTTGACGCTCTTATTCTTCTTCAAGAAAGAAAACGATCAAGTCTCTTTCAAGATCATTCGATCCGAACACCAAAAGTATAAGTGCACGTGTGAGAAACACCTGGGACTTGAGTTCGTGCGTGCTGCTATACTCACAGACGAAATGAACACGAGGAACCTAGTAGTGTACTATGAAGTAAGTATATTTACTGTCGATTCCTTTCCTACTGTCGAAACGAAACAATTGATTACACACCCTTATTATATCCTCAGTCACTATCAGATACAGGATCAGGCTCTTCAATATCTATTGGCTGGGTTAGGATATCCTTTTTCTCATGGCCTGAGCCCGTTCTTCTTATCAGCGGGACAGGCTCGCGAGGATTAGTCGAATAATGTGCGAGAAATTGCGGTGTGGCAGTTTGAACGCGGTCCCGGAACTCTTAATTTAGGGACAGAAAGGTGTGTGTCACTAGTGGATTGACTTCTCCGATACCAACATTCAGATCACTGAGAGTCAGGTAATCAGATTTGAACCACTTTATGTGTGAGAGCTACGAGTGAGTTTTCACATGGGAGATGAGAGGATGTTTTGGGGAAGTTGGGGGGGAGGGGGGGGG
>CAJVRM010000185.1:0-42175 GCA_911693285.1 Hymenoscyphus albidus | reverse complement strand
CCAACCCTCTCCCGCCCCCTCTTCAGGAAAGAAAAAGTGATGAGCCTGGCTTCAAACCCACCCTCGTCCGGGGGTGCTCCTTCCTCGGCTTCTCAGAGCAGACAGACTTTGAAGAGGAGTGTGCAACAAGCTTTTGATGGTAGACAACCCCATACCCCATCCTTCTTAAATTAAAACTTTCCAACTTTCCAACAAAGAACATCATGTCTTATTAGTTGCTTATTTGCCGTCTTTTTCCTTTCTTTCATTTTCTTTAAATGAGGTCGACTTGAGCTCTCGTCGAATCATCATTTCCATATTTCACACCATCATGTATCCACAACGTCGAACTCATCAGAGCCACCAAAGTCATCATTCATATTGTTTGTTGTTATTTGAGCTCGCTTGAGCATTCTTACTGACATCTCTTCAGATCCAAGTGATAGAGGAACCGGGCCCATTGGATATCAAAGCAAGGTTCGGGTGATCGACAGGTACAAGGTCATCGGATTCATCAGCAGTGGAACATATGGACGTGTCTATAAAGCAGTCGGCCGTCATGGTCAGCCGGGAGAATTTGCTATCAAAAAGTTCAAACCGGGTAGGTCGTGTACTTCAAGAGATGTCGAGTAACCGCTGATCCATAATTCCAGACAAGGAAGGAGAACAAATCCAATATACCGGCATCTCACAATCAGCAATTCGAGAGATGGCCCTTTGTTCTGAACTTAGTCACATGAATGTCATTCGGCTATGTGAGATTATACTGGAGGACAAGTGTATTTTCATGGTGTTTGAATATGCCGAACACGACTTACTTCAGATTATTCATCATCATACCCAACCGACTCGACATCCCATCCCGCCGGCCACTGTCAAGAGCATCATGTTTCAACTCCTGAATGGATGTCAATATCTACACGCCAACTGGGTCCTTCATCGAGATCTTAAACCAGCAAATATCATGGTTACTTCAGGAGGAGAAGTGAAGGTTGGGGATCTGGGTCTTGCACGTCTTTTCAACAAGCCCCTTCATTCATTGTTTAGTGGTGATAAAGTGGTAGTCACAATTTGGTATCGTGCTCCAGAGCTACTTTTAGGATCTCGACATTATACTCCAGCAATTGACACATGGGCTATTGGATGTATTTTTGCCGAACTACTCTCGCTTCGACCAATTTTTAAAGGAGAAGAAGCCAAGATGGACTCCAAGAAGACGGTCCCGTTTCAACGAAACCAAATGCAAAAGATAGTGGAAATAATGGGGTTGCCAAGGAAAGAGCAATGGCCAAATCTCGTCAACATGCCCGAGTACGCACAATTACAAACTCTGTCGGGAAGCTCACATAACAAAAACGGAGGGTCCAGTCTTGAAAAATGGTATTACAGTACCATCAACTCTCATTCCGCGACTTCAGTCCCTTCATCCAACGCTTCTCTCGGTTTGGAAGGATACAAACTCTTAAGCGGGTTATTGGAATACGACCCCGAGAGACGACTCACAACACAACAGGCTCTTCAACACCCTTTCTTCAGTACTGGTGATAAAGTCTCAGCCAATTGTTTTGAAGGCATGAAAATGGAATATCCCCATAGGAGAGTAAGCCAGGATGATAACGACATTCGAACCAGCAGTTTACCTGGAACGAAGAGAAGTGGATTACCCGATGATTCAAGACCGGTTAAAAGGATGAAGGAGTGAATAAAGATGAACTGAGGTTGAAGTTCGACAAATCGTGTCATCCTTGCATTGCGTGGCACAAAGCGCTATCTCTCTCGGAAACTTCCGCAAGTCTCGGAGACCTACATGAAGTGATGGAACACATGATCCAAGGTTTTCAAAAGAGGGGAATAAGCGCGCCTAATATTTCCTTGATGGAAATATTAGCCATGTCTGAGATAAGAGCGGTGTGACGGTTGGTGCTCCCTCGCCAAGTTGTCTGTGATTCGTGGAGATTTCCAGCTAATCACGTGATAAAGCGAGAGAGAGTGCACTGCCACATCTGCCACTGCCACAATGGATACCGTCAGCCAAGACCCAATCACTTACGTCATGCGATCGTATTGGCTCTTCCACCATTCGATTCCAAGGTTGGGCTCGTTGTCGTGAATGGTTTAAACTTTGTGGCGGGGAAAGGGGAAAGGGATATATATCCTCGTACGTCGCCTGAATTCTCGACCTTTCTTCAAACAATACAACTACAAAACCTCCATATCACATATCATCACAAACTGCAATTTCGCAAATAACAGACACACCTCCTCATCTCAACATACAACACACTTCAACATTTTACACCAGCACAAATCAAACAACATGCCTTTCTTTTACAACAAAGCAATCGGAGGTCGTCGTGCTGGCGCCCATATCACTGCTGATCGCCATGGTGTTCATCGACCCGTTTGGAGAATGAGACTCTGTGGATTCAACTGCTTCCGTTAGAGCTGCCCGTATTTCTGAGGCTGTGGAAACAAAGATGAAACGATGGATGGAGACGAACTCTGTGGCTTGGACGCGCGAAGGAGCGGGGTCGATTACCGGAGAGATTTGTATGTTGTCGACCTTGTGATGATAATTAATGATGAGAGCATGTGATGCATGATGGCGTTCTTGGGATGAGGAGTTGATGGCAGGGCTGGCATGGTATGGAGCGATGGATGGTTAACGACTGCTTTGGGTATGGAAATGTGGAGTGGAGTGTTTTCGGGGACGAAGCAGCTTGTTCGCAGAGCAGATTCGACGGCAAGAAAAATCCAAAAACAAATTTGCAATCCGAACTATTTCATGCTTTCTTTGACTTGTAGGTAGGAGTATATTATGTGATATGCAAAAACAGTGAACCTTGAGAAGTGATTGTTTACCAACAACCAATACAAGTATTCCCAATGGAACTAATACAAAACACCAGTCTAATATCGCAAGTAATCATTTGACTACAAGTTTTGTCTAAATATACAGAATAATTGTGTCTGTATTTATCCTAAGCTATACTCTATTTATATCCATATCCATATACCTTAGAACACCATTGTAATCGCTGATCTGTACGTTATTAATTAGTCTCTATATCCATTACTCTTTGACTCTTTTTCTCATCTCTGTTTTTTCTCAATCCTCATTCCCTTCTATTCCTCGCAACCCAGTTCATAAAACATCATCATACCTCTTCCACCATCCCATTATGACTTCCTTTTTTTTTCTCTCACCCTACTCCACCCCATATTCCCAGCCTCCATTTCCATTATAGCTTGTAAAGATGATAAATTACCACCATCCGCCCTTCCCAACGTTAACCCCTTTTCTCAAGATCCCCCTACCACCTCCCACTGAACCTCTCCCCCCTCGCCCCCCGAAACACCATCCTCAAACTCTCCAATTCCCCCTTTTGGCTCTCAAAACTGTCTGTTAGATGTGTCTTGAATCCAAAATCCACGCCCTCATCCACCTTGTTCACTCTCCCAACTTCTTGACGTTCAAACCACGCATCCCATCCTTCTTTTCCAGTTCCACTTCCACTTCCGCCTAAAATATGACTACG
Organism: Hymenoscyphus albidus; assembly: GCA_911693285.1. Classification (NCBI taxonomy): domain Eukaryota; kingdom Fungi; phylum Ascomycota; class Leotiomycetes; order Helotiales; family Helotiaceae; genus Hymenoscyphus; species Hymenoscyphus albidus. Next base: position 38,657 of record CAJVRM010000185.1, on the reverse strand, counting down.
AGCAGATCTAGACACGGGACGCAGGTCATACTCCGCAATCCGGTAAATCTCCATTATTTTCGCGCGGATGGAGGGGCCTAGATGATGACCATCTCGGACCAAGATTCGGATCATGAAGGTGCGGAGTTCGCCCAGTTCTCGGAGCTCGGTTTCTTTTCTGGTGGGGGTGCGTTGGGGGTGAGGGCGCGGGGTGGGGTGAGGAGGGTGGTGTCGTATTGCGAGGCGCTGGGTCTTTGGGATGGGTGGTGAGTGGGTGTAGGTCTGAGGTGGTGAGTTGATGAGTTGGGAGGTAGTGCTGGCTGATGGGTGGGCAAGAACGTGTCGGTTTGAGGGTCCCCGATATATATAAATGGTGTCAGAGTATAAGATCCATCTGAGAACCGTCTGGTACAGCCTGGATTCCCCGCGAGATAGAGATCTTCTCGTCCTCCGAGTCCGAGTCGAGAGTTCCTGATGCTGTGGAAGGGATTCCAACCCTCGCCCCTGGGAGTCCTCCCTCCTAACGACTTGTACCGAGAAGGTGTTCTATAAAATCGCCCCAGGAACTCGCCTTCTGGCGGCGTGAGAATTACTGTTACCTGGAGGGATTGGAAGATTATGCGGGAGTTGGCCATGTTGAGTTTCGCTTCTCTTTTGGGGGGTTCTTGTTTTGTTTCTTTCGCGGATTGGGAGTGGATTTGGATGTTTGAGCTTGTGGAGAGCTGCTAGATTTCGAAGAGGACTTGGTTTTGGATTTAGACTTGGACTTGGCTCTTGGGACGGTGCCTGATGAGATGTAGGCGAGGATTGCTTTTTTGTATTCTTCTGCCAAGGAGGGATCGGAGAGGGGTTCGGTAGTTGAAGGTCGTGGTTTTGATTTCGCTTTTGAGATTGTGGCTTTCGAATCTTCATATGTGGGAGATTCCAGTTCGAAAATATCTGGTTTCAAGTCTACGGTGGCGGTGTTGACAGGAGAACCAGATAGCGGCGTATTACTCTGGTGGGAATTGATGACTGGAGGATCGATGTAAAACGGATGTCGACTTTTTCTCTGCAAGTCTGCTGCTTTTCGAAGGCGGGTGAGCCATGATGGTGGCTCGTCTATTTTGGAGAGTTCTTCGGCTGAGGGAATGGTGTTGATGGTCGTTGCATAAGTGATTATTTTCAAATCCTCGTCTTGCGGTTGTTCTTCCCGGGACTTTTCTTTGAGATTTTTGGATCTATTGAATGGTTAGTTGAGTGTAAGCACGTAGGATATAAATTGAGCTACTTACGGGGCCTGTGTGGCATCACATAACCAAAATAATCGCGGCATGGATCATAGATCTTTTCCAAAGCTGCAAGTTTGCTATAGTTTCCAGTCATTGATTGTGTATTAGTCACCAAATTGCAATCAATTACTTTCGTATTCTTTCAAGCGACTGAAGAAAGTATGATCCTTGCCAACATCAAGGTCAAAACCCATAGGGAAATGAGCTCTGAAGGCAAAACCGACCTTACTTAGGATAATCATTCAATATGCACTCTGCAATGCACTCTGCAATTGAAGGTCCCTTCATTCTTTTTCTTCGCATTTTCTTTTCCAATGGGAAATACCGGAGTGCCTGAGACATGGCACCCGAAAGGGATAGAGCTGAAGACCATGAGGCTGAAGCGACCGCTCGGATCGCAAACGAACCCAATTGGAGATGCATGATCGGAAAACAGGTGATGAATTCTTGGTTCCTTTGGTTTCCTTGGTGCGGTTGAGTTGTCATGTTCATGTCTGCAAATGCATGCGCGATGTGGACGCGTTTGGTAGGCTCGGCTCGTCAATATGATCAGCGCGTGTGGAAGTTGGCGGTCAAGTTGGTGTTCGGTACTCTTTGTGATCAAGTTTATCGGATGGCTTTTTAATAGAATCCCGAAAGGGTGGTAGCGATGTATGTCTTTGGCTGTCATCATTATGTGGCTCCGCTGTGTACGTCAAAGGTATACCCTGCCCCTCCATTAAGCAGGGGACCTGAGCTTATTTTTAAGATTTCGGTTATGAGAGGCTCCTTATCTGAGTTTGTGGCTACCTTTTGGTATTCACGAGGCGTTGGATCTGTTGAGTCACTGGATTTGATTCGGAAAATGTTGCTTTGTACGCCGCTGTACTTGATTAGCAATTTCTGGGTATATATTGGCGTGTTCTTGTGCCTGGAAGAAATTGATGAATATGTAAGGAGGGTGAGTGAATACCTTCGAAGGCTTCCGACTTCTTCGATCACGTTGCAAGTTGAATTGTGATGGTTTTGATGATATGATAGTCCGTCGATTTTTCTGAAGAACCAATGTCAGAATCCGGTATAATTGATTCTCTTTCACATGGCGAAGGTAGACTCACGCTGATAACATGGCTAATTGTATTTGAAAGGTGCGGTTGCTCTCTGCTTTTCGTTGTTTGATGCTTCTGCGAATCTTTTCCCGAGCAGCCATCCAAAGCGCAGCTGAGTTAACTCTGGATACCTTATTATATCTCATATCATTACCCCCAGTAACAGACACAGCACTCTCCTCTAATTTTCGATCCATTTCGGACAATTTGTCGAGAGACTCCTTGTAAAGTCTCTGGAAATATTGAAAGTCCCCCGTTCCGTACTTTCTATCTGGATGCCGGATTTGCGATGCCAAGTATGCGTTGTTCAACATGGACGTCTCCTTATGCAGGAGCTCTATCTGATCTAGGACGTATGAGACCTCAGCCTGAGTATCTATGGCTGAACGGAGACTGATTGCTCAGGCGTAGAAACCTGCGATCACGGCGCCGACAAATGTGAGGATTCCCGTGATACTTGCTGCGATTGAGAGGGCGCTGTCTTGTGACATTTTCAATTGTTCGTGGCCGAGATCAATATATACAGCTATGAATATACCACGAAAGGTATTGATGGCTTTGATTCCGCTTTTTGAATTTAGGAACCTTAGTACCTGCATGTGAATACAACAATTGATAGGGGCTTTTGGGAGCTGCTGCGCCTCTTCAGAACATAGGTAGTACAGTAAGGCAGCTCTGGAAATACCTGGTGTAGAACAATATTAGCCGAAAAGCTCCGAACAATGAAAACTGGTGAGAATAGTTATGCGAGCGATTTAGGACAATTGAAATCAAGATATCTTTATTTACCTAAGTGATTTGGGACAACCAAATTGATTGTGTGAGGTATTCTAGCACAATAGATTATTAATTTTTGTAACCTCAGCAGGCAACCACGGGCATGAATGACCTCGGTATTGCACAGCCATTCAATGTGACCCAAATATTTCCACAGCGCATGGAAGCTCCGGGAGAATTATGGAGTAATATGTAGATACCCGTTGAGAGTAGTACGAGCCTCATAGCAACGACTGCAGAAGAATATAAATTAGAGCGTTGACCAACACTTTTTCCCCGCTGACTTGAACTCATATCCATCCAGACCTTGGATCTTGGTGCAATCGAGGCAACTTTACAATTCAAATCAATCCATTGTGGTGTTTTGCCATCGTAATTGTTGGTCTTTGGTGAGATTCGTACCAAATGTCATTGTGCCATGGTTTTGCTCCACAGGAAGGTCTAATGATCGCCTCAGGGATGCTGACGCCATAACAGTAGCAAAGTTCTACTTCTCCGTAGTCCATTCCATACACTCAACCATTCACCAAATGGCTAGCAAAAGATGGACACGTGGATGGGTTGGGCGTGAATCAGAAGATATGTCATTTGTTTCATTCACCACTGAGAAGAAAATCAGGACCACAAATGAGTTGCTGACAAGGAAAGGAATTGGATAATAGTTCCTGCCAAGGCGGCATGAACCTTGTTTTTGAAATGTCAATCAGGAACCTCCCATCTTTTGTTTTTTGTTTTCATTTATAAGTTTCTCCATATATCTTGTTTGATATTATGTCTCTTTCCCTACAAGAATTCATTCCATTGGCTACCTAGGTACGTACTTATTTTGGTTGGCTTGCGAGTGGCCTAGTGGCTTGCGAGCCCCCAAAACTTCACTGAAACATGTGTAGGGAGGCCTGTTGGTTGTGTTGTGTCAGACACTTCGTAAGCATAAGCAGTTTTGCCTTTATCAACGTGAATCTATTGTTGTCAACCTTCATATATAACACACAGAGTGAGAATGTTGCTTTTTATCACTCTTTGGTTGCTATGGTGCGAGTTTACAATTGAACAGTTACCGCTATCTCGTACTGCAGAGCATCTTTGAGCAGCTTTTGGCCTAGCCCCTTTTGGCTTCAAAACTCAAGCGACTTTCCTTGATTTCAAGCTTCCACCTAACACAGTTTTTCCTATTACCGTCCCTCCAGAAGTTTTCTCAGACTCTTTCATCAACTATTGTTTTGCTTGTGGTCTGATAGTGGGGCTCTTATAAGGTTTACTTTTGCCCCACTTCGTGAGCGTGTCGGCACGGGTAATCTCTTCCATCCGCGTCGATCTATCAACACCACAACCCCAACATCAACAACTCAAGGCAGGCGCAATCGTCGAAATGGCAATCTCAATGCCACCCCAAGATGCTGCTGATAGCCATCCTCAGGCTGTCGCCTCTAGCGAGCTAAGCGAGGTAAACAAGCCAGAGGTCGTTACAAGTGGACCAGCACCAGCTTGCACTATCGCCCCTGCACCACCACTAAAGGAACCGACTGAAGAAAACCACTCCCTCGCACAAGAACGTATTGATCCTACTGCAGAGTTTGAGGGGGAGGTTGAGACCGATAACAGGCTACCAACGCAAAAAGTTCTGAAGGAAATCGAAGGAATGGTTGTTTTGGACCAGCATGGCAAGACAGTCCCATTCAAAGACTTGTACAATGGACCCAATGTTGCGCGCAGAGTTCTGATCATCTTTGTCCGTCACTTCTTTTGCGGTGTAAGTTAATTTTAATCGTAATCCAATGCGCGTCTCCAATACTAACTGATCTCTAGAACTGTCAAGAATACATCCGAACTCTCACTTCCTCAGTCACTCCAACCGAACTCCTCCAACTTCCCACACCTACCTTTATCGCTATTGTCGGTTGCGGCGACCCATCTTTGATTGAAATGTGGTACGAGCAAACAAAATGCCCATTCCCATGCTACTCCGATCCGAACTATAAGCTATACAACGCGCTAGGCATGGCGAAGACATTGAACCTCGGTCCTCGCCCAGAATACCAGCGAAGAAGCCTGGCCACACTAATGACAGGAGCAATCGTCCAAAGTATCAAGAAGATGAAGGATGGCAAAGTTTTGAAAGGTGGTAGTCTTCAGCAAGTAGGAGGAGAGTTTCTATTCGAGCCGATTAATGCTGCCACACCAATCAACAGTCCAGCAATTGATAATAGTGACAAAGGAAAGCAGCTTGGCGAATCTGGAGCGAACGGGGACGTAGGCCGTGGAGGTTATTTGGAGGAGAAGCGGGTGGCCTGGTGCCATCGTATGAGAACCACCAGAGATCATGCGGAGATCCCTGAGATACGCGAGGTCCTTGGCCTATCTGGTCAAGGTGTCCCCGGTAAGGACGCTAAACGCTGGAGTAGAGCACTCATTGAGCGCAAGGGAACTGGTCTCGGTGCCATGAGCAGCTCAAGCAGTGCGAGCAGCAGCAAAGCTGGCAAACCAAGTGCTGATACGACTAACGAGGGATGAATCATGCTTTTGTAGTTGGGTCGCTACGATACCTGGAGTACAGGAGTTGAACCGGAAAATTTGACGCCAGGGATAGGCATTTGGAGCACTATACATTTGGTAGGAGGCGTTCTGGATCTGTAATTGGCATATTTCAGCGCCCATTCCTATTCGATTAGGTCATCAGAGTTAGCGGTTTCGATAATGAAAACGTTAAACTCCGAGTTCTTTCTGGCATGTTTTTTGATCTGTAAGTGATGTGATTATTATTTATTTTGATTAGAATCTTTGCTAGTAGGTATTTGCCTAGAGTATATCTTCACAAGTATAATATTTCCGTTTCACAAGAGCGAAACCTCGAGTCTAGTAAAGCCTTTCCTGATTCGAAAATTCAAGCGTCATGCCTAAGATCAACACCCATTATTGTCCTAATGATTTGAGCTTATAAAAAACCGCAAAACCTTCTATTAGCAGTGTCCTTTCATCACCTATGCGTAACTATCACTTCTGCCTACTGCACATGTCACTGTTTCTTTCCTTCCTCACATACAAGTAAATACATGCTGTTTCCCACATACCTAGATATTTGCACATTTGCAAACAGAGTTGCCCAATTGAATAGTCTCGCAGTCCTCTCTATTTCAGTTTAGCTTCTACATAGGAAATGATGAGATACTGAGATAAATCTTTGCTCTGTATGGACTAAGTGGAGAGTTGGTAACTTTCATCATTGAATTGACAAATCTTAGAGCAAGTCTCTCGAGGTGAGATACAAGACCTATAGGCATGTTTTGGATCCATATATACAATTGGTTTGAGGCAAGATACTACCTTCTGGGAAAGACTTGTAACTTATATCTAGAACTAATTTGACTCTGGAAATATGTTGTCTGGAATCAAGTGTGGTTTGTTTTAAGTACAGACGTATTCTGAGGGCTATTTCACATAGAGTAACTCTAGTGGGTTTTAATTATAGGACTTGATAGAAGAATTGATAACATGGTCGTTAGAGGTATATTTTGCTGCTGAACAGTGTCTATAATCGTCTATATTCATATTCCTAAATCAAAAGCTAAATTGGAATCTTTTAAGCCCAGTTTCATGTCTTCTCAGGGGTAGTCGGTCAAATTAAGTGATAAACAGTAGAACATAACCAAATAAATAAAACCACGGTGGTGTTACTTCTAAGCTAATGTATTCACATATTCTACTTAACGATAAGCTAACAAGAGAACGACTTGCAGATTCTAAAATTGTTGTAGGTCTGATTATGTGACTCTGGTGCTTCATTTGAGGGGTAAGCGCCGCTCTTATTTGCCCCCTCGCTTAGATCCATTCACCTTGGAGGAGAGCTCTACATAGAAACCCCTGCACCTTTCACACTGACTGACGGGACCATCAGGTCCTATACCCATACATCCCCTTTGCAATGGAGCAAGGTGCGCAAGCGTAGGTTCTATATCTAAAATTGCGAGACTCAAAGCATTGGTTCTCAAAACAGAGCCCACCAATGCTAGGTTAATGCAGTTTAGTGACATGCCTAGGGAATTGAGAAAGTAGACTGGAAATCTGAGCTTCTTTGTATGTCGCATTGACTGGTGACATACAGCGAGATTTGGCAAGCCGCTTGCTATGTTCCAACTGTCCACCTTGTTCGCCTAAGCGACCAAGTTCTTTGTCTCATCTCCGATTTTCACGCTAAGCACGCTAGACTGACGCTAGCGTTATCGGAATCCGATAAGCTCACAAATCACGGCATCCAGACGTAAAGGTTTTTATCTTAATTTCCCTGTTATTTGCTTGCCTGCTTTTCGCCGATCTATCCTCAACCCCACCTCCGCAAGACGCTACCAAGTCAAAACCGACATGACAACTGCTATTCTTCTTGGTACCAGACAGCGATATCATGCCAATTCATTGAGCTAAACCAGAGGTCTAAGACCATCTCTTGATTGTCGCATGTCAAGCAGTCTTGGTACGATGCTGGGTCCTGCTCTCAGACTGCTCAAGGCCACAGGAGAAGCGGATGAGACACTGTCAGGCATGGTAAGTAATATAATTCCCTTGCCCTAGACTGCCTTCTGAAGACCAGCAGAGAAAGTGTTCACAGTTCTCGCTGGAGAACTCAACGGTGACGCAAAGTGTGGCATCGTCGCTGGGTGTTCAGATCGGAACGGATTGAATGAACTGATCGACAATCAACACCAAGCAAGCATCCATGGAGTTTTGCGATAGCCCAGACCTCAAGAACTGGCCCTCTGGGATATGAATATCGCGCACCACAGATCATCCTTGGTATGTCACCCCCTTCTGAGATCGACATTGGTTAGACATACTCACAGATTGACCAGACAATCGGTATCGTTACGCGAAAATCTACCCCTATTGGCAGATTGAACTTTGCCATTGAGCAGAAAAACGCAGCAGAAGAGTATGCCTCCACCCATTTCTACAGCTCTTACCCTTCTAACTCCTTTCAAGGCAATCAATCAACCTCCCAAGGGCGACCACAATGAAAGGACATCCGTCACAAGTGTTGTGAGCCATTTGGCTTTCCTGAAATCCATTTCAATTCTTCTTGTCCCACTATGGGCGCCCTTTTTTTTATGACAGCAGAGGGGCTGCCGTGACAACACTCAGACCCGAACTTGGGATACTCTCTCTCGGATATTTTGAAATATGTTCTTTTGCACGATGCGTCACCAATTCCTCAGGTCTCTTTCGGATATTTTGAAATATCTCCGTTGGCGTGGGTCTCAAAGATGCGTCACCAATTTCTCGTCCCTTTCGGATATTTTGAAATATGTCCTTTTGCACGGAGCCGATGACCAGTCGTGGGGTTCGCATTGGACTCTACGGAAATGAGATTTACGAATTATCCTCTGTCGTCCTTGCTCTCGAAGAAGCTAGCGAAAAGGGTGAATATAGCGTCCGTCGGTGTGCGGTCGGCCATGGCAAAGTACTGTACAAGTCTCTGTCGGATATCTTGAAAGCTGTTCATTCGTCTGCCAGCTGCGCGTTCTCTTGCACTCGCGATTCCCTCATTCCCGACCTAAGTGTACATTCAGGATGCCGTACCATTTGTATTCTTCAGCAACCCGGATACGGGTCTGTTCTGTTCTGGATGCGATTCCAGCTCGATGCGGGCGCGAGAGTGGTGGTTTTGGCCTTCTTCAGAGAGGCCATTCGAGACCTGGGCGCACATCAGCCAGAAACCCCCTCCCAGAAAAAGACATCCTGTACCTTGATGACGGGGGGCGGTGGGGTGCCTGAGTTCAAAGAGCTAGCTAAAATGCAATTGCTCAGGGCAAGCTCCTGGCTCCTGGGTGAAGCCAAGAGCGTGGCATTTTACCGCGGACCGATCTTCAAAGAGGTTGCGATACTCGGCGCTGCAGTAGATTTTATACTGCAGCCAACTTCTTTGAAGATTGGTCCGTGGTAGATAATGACGGGGGAGTGGAAGGGGAGGAAGGGGGGAAGGGGGGAAGTAGGCGAAGGGGGGGAAGGAGAAGATGGGGAGGGCAAAACGAGCCTGAGTTCGAAGAGCTAGCCAAGGTCTTTTCACCCAGACCTCCAAAGTCAAGAGAGGAGTGAAAGGACCCGTCCGTTGGCCCAAAGCAAGGGGTCAACGATTTGTGCATCTTGCGTAAGCCATCAAACAGTCTTGTCCAACTCCACCACGTTGATAAATTCACTCTTACTCAGTTGGACAAGAATGTTTGATGGCCTACGCAAGATGCACATTGATCCAGAGCGAACCAATCGCTTTGAACAATATCGTCTCCTCCTGGTCTGAAATCTCATCAAGATTGTCGTTACATACGACGGGGGGTGGGGGGTGCCAAAAAGAGTACTACATTCCAGGGGAGGGTAGAGTGGTGTTTGAGTTGCGATTGTAGGATTGTGGTGTCATGGGTCTTGTACGAGTACTGTAATTTTAGAAAAATGTATATAGAATTTGTCAGCTGGTGAGAATCTTGGAAGGGGATAACAGATTTGTTTGACATTACGCATTGTGAGATCTCTTGTAACGTCTTTCATAGATCATTGATTATCACGTCAAATCCCAATCGCCTCTACAGTCCAGATTCGGTATTTGATGAAACCAAAGATTCAGTAAAGCGTAAACTCATACCATATACATACAGGACCCCAACACACCAAACACCCCACCCAAAACCTACCTACCGTTTAGAATTCCGTTCCGCCTTCCCAAAGTACTCATGAACCCTCGTCGCCCACTCAGGCAACGGTGGCTCAGGCTTCGTAAACCCACTCGCCTTGAGAAGGGTATTGAACTCCAACAGCATCCTCTGAGGACTCGGGCGATTATACGGACTCCAAGCCGTCGCAATCTCAATAGCCTTCTGAAGCGGCCTTGAATACCTAACCGAAATAGTCAGTTTGCCTTTATCTCTTCGTGGCTGTTGCCCCGCAACCCAAAGGCTGGGATCGACTTTCATGCTTCCGAAACTGAGGTGACTCAGATCCTGGTCGGGGTGTGGTGCGTTGCAGAGGACGAAGATACATGCTCCTAGGGCCCAAAGATCGGATCGTCTGGAGTGACGGAAGCCAGTGGGAAATCGTTCTCGTGGATCTCGAGGGTAAGGATCCTGGCATAGTTCGGGTGCGAAGAAGGCTGATGTACCGCACTTTCCTCCGCTTTTCTGGGCGTCATTTTGTAGGGGATGGCCGTCTGGATATTCGAAGCATGCGAGTCCGAAATCGCTGAGGACACAGTAGAAGTAATTCTTCGTTCCTACTGTGCTTCTGGACCTGAGAAGAATGTTGTCTGGCTTGATATCTCTATGTAATATCGGTACCCATTTTGGATCTAGCTGGGCATCTGGATGCTGTGCTAACGACACGCCAATCTGGAGAAAGGACAATGCATCCAAAAGGCAACCAAATACGTGCCACGCGAAAGGCTCCGGAATTCGTTGTACAGGCTGTTCGTTCCTTTTGCAATATTGCCTGATGAGGTCTCTAAGAGACCCTCGATCGCAAAACTCCATAAAAAGGGATGCACACGGCCGTGGTCCCTGTTCTACTATAAAAGATGATAAGTAACTGGTCATAGACGCATGTCTGACTTTCCGCACAATCCCGATTTCTTCTTTGGCAAACTGCAATAAGTCTGGAGGAAATTTCTTCTCAACCTCCAGTCGCGCTCCTTTTACGTTCTTCAGCCGAACCACAAACACACCCCCATTCATACCACCAATTCCCCCTTGACCATCGTCAATGGTGTGAACGACTTCGAAATCCCTCGAGTAATCGTAGTTCTTGATAGGTGCCCGTTCGAAAAGATTGAGATCTAATGGTCTGCCATACTGATCTCGGTTCCTTCGAGAGCTAGCGGAAGTTTGGTGCTCCTTTGGTGCTGTCTGGGTCACTTTCCGAAGGTTTTCATCTGTATATCTTGGGTCCCTCATTGTCTTTTCTTCGGTGTCGGGATTGTAGTATCGTATGTCCCTGCAATAAAATCCAAGTCAGCGGGATTTCAATCTTCGAGAATAAAAGGCATCCAAAGAAAACTTGCCATGACCCGTTGGGCTTTGTAATAATCTTGGAATAATATGTCAGCTGCGTCTAAACTTGCAAGACGGAGGACAAACCTTGAGATACCATGGCTCCGGGAGTCTTCCCAAAGTCGGGTGATGCCAAGTCCTCTCTGACCCCTTGGTATAGACGACTCGAAGCTGAGCGTTATCAAAGTCCACATTCCATTCTGGAGGTAAGCCTCGGAGTTCCGCACTTATTTCTTTGGCTTTTCTGTTGGTTTCTTTGCTGGCTCCATTCTTAAACATCTTCGTTGGGACAAACGATTTTCTGCGTAATATGGGTTGTCAAATCGTTTGAGTGCAAGGCTAGGATGCCCCTTAAAATAATGAACCCTAATTTCTTCTAATAAATGCACAGTAGAATCACAGCCAGTTCGAGTGATTGCGATGATGTCAAACAAGAGAATAACAGATTGAAAGGGGAGAAACACAATGCGTGTGTGAATGGCAAGTGAGCTGGTCATAGCCAGTCGTAGCCCTCCACTTAACGCTCCCTGCTCTCGCTTTCTACTTCATACACCCATTTACTGCGATCTCGTAAACAGTTTGAAGTTATGAAAAACATAATCTGGAAAATGCTATAGAGAGCTCCATAATTCAAATACTTTGTTCTCCTAATAGTAATGGCATAAAAACTTCATTACCTGTGAATCATACAAAAAGTGTAGAAAAGCATTCACGGTCAGACTGTCTATCCTTTTAGCTTAGGGAAGGTGTCTCAAAACAGCCATTAACGATTGACAGGCGGCGCAAGTATTGAAATTATATAAGAACAAACCACAGCGGAAAGTATGGAGATTGATCCTACGATGTTTGGGCTTTGTAGAGCTCAAGGAGATTATCGCCCTTCAACACCAAGAACAACCACCACGAAAGCCCAGCTTCAGCAGACCATCGCCACGATGACAGGAAGGAATCCCTCAGATATTAATGTGGTCAACAGCCCAAAATGGAAGGGATTTCTGGACTGCAAATCAGAAGTTGAATATTCAGGAAACACGAGGCAGAGCACTAGGGAAGCCAGCAGCGACGAAGGAGATGAATACCAGGAGTCTTACGAAGAGAGACTCGAGCGATGGAAGGCATTTTTCAAGCAACAGCCACTGGGGAGGTGCTTAGATGCGGGCGAGGAAGATGCCTTGATGGGAGAACTTCTCTACGAGAGGCTGTTGGAGGAAGTTCGTGACTTGTACCAAGTTGGAACCGACGTGAGCAACGTCAAGGTTTTGGGAGATAGAACTGAGCTAAGTACGAGGGCTTTCTGGACACGAATTAGAAATGAACTCTGGTAAGTAGCCTCTTGTAATCTAGAAGTGCTCAGCTGATCGCAGTTTATGTTGGCAGGATCGACGACGATGAGATATATCACGAGTGGGCCGACGCTGAAGAGATATATCATTATTGGCCTTGGGTTGATCGAGATGACGAGAGTATAGTAGGGCTTCATAACTTACAACTCGGAAGGCACATAAATCGCTGGTGGAAGCCAGAGAACCCTCCCAAGGTTAAGAAGCCAAAGGAGCCCAAGAGATTGAGGAAGCACACCATTTTGAGGATAGGAATATGAGGTTAAAGGGAGTGGATATATTATGCACCAGAGGCGGCAGTATTGAGAGAGGATTCGACACTGAAGTCTGAGGGAAGCCATGGCTCTATATAGTTAATATATAATCGATATTGGTGTTGTGGACATGATGGATGGTACCGTCTGAGGGAGAGTGAACAAGAACCCTGAAGATACGAAGTACACATGGGAAGCCCCGCCAGAAACTAACCTTATTAGGCCGATACCCGAAGATGCACCTCCCCTACAAACACGTATCACCAGCACCAGGTAATCGATTTGCATGGGAACATTTCAAACCACCAAACTCTCCATCAGAACGTACCCATCATGGATCCATTTTCTGCAGAGGGCGAATTGCTGAACTTGCACAACCACTTCCACCAAGGCCAATTCCAAGAGGCTGTTGATTTTGACACCGCCGGTCTCTCCCCAGAAAATGCCCTCCCCGCCAGAGTTCTGTCTCTCCGCGCCCAAATCGCGCTAGGACAAGCAGAAGATGTTATTGCAGATGTGCAAGGAGAGAAGGAACCAGAGTTGCTTGCTGTTAGTGCGCTCGCCGAGTTAGCCGCTGGCAACGAATCAAAGGCAGTTACATTTGCAGAGGGGTTAGCTAAGGATTCGGGAGAGAATAGTGTAGTCCAGGTTTTGGCAGGAACTGTCTTGCAGGCGGCAAGAAATAGCGAAGAGGCTCTGGCTTTACTCTCAAAACATCAGGGCAATTGTATGTTGAGCAGATCAGCTTGGGAGAGGATTTGGTACTGACTGGATTCCAGTGGAGGCAGTTGCCCTTATTATCCAAATACAACTACAACAAAACCGAACGGACCTCGCACTGAAAGAAGTTCAAGCAGCAAGACGATGGGCTCAGGATAGTTTACTAGTCAACCTTGCAGAATCGTGGGTTGGATTGCGAATGGTTAGTCGGTCCATCTCTTGTATAGAGAAACCCAAGGCTGATTTGAGTATTTAGGGAGGAGAGAAATATCAACAAGCATTCTATGTTTTTGAAGAGCTCGCTCAAGCAGCTGCGACCTCTTCTGTACAAAGCGTCATTTCACAGGCGGTTGCAGAAATCCATCTTGGCCGACTAGACGAAGCAGAGGCAGCTCTACAACAGGCAACAGCAAAAGACCCAAAGCAGGCAGACCTGATCGTCAACAACATTGTTCTGAACACCATTGCTGGCAAGGACACAACAGAATTAAAGAGGTTTGATTTGCCTTGTTACTTGTACAGTCGATATTCGCTAACATTTCGGGTAGTACCTTGACCAGCGTTGCCCCTAACCACCACTTCCTGACCGACATCCAAGAAAAGAGCGAACTGTTTGACAAGGCTGCAACAAAATATTCTGCAAAGGCTGCAGCTTGAAATACCCAGGGATGATTATAATGTGGCGTTTGAGGAACAATGGGATTCACACAATTTTGACCCTCCAAAATGGATATTTCACAACGACTCTACTGAATGTGACCTCAGGTTGATTGTCTTCAGTGAACGTTTTTCTTTCTCTTTATTTCTGTATCTGCCCAAATGGGAAAGAGGTTGTAATGGTTCTTGAATCAGCTTGGCATGAACTTCTTACTTTCCAAGCTTTGAAGGGTGTTAGAGCATCATGTCTCTTGTTTCAGGGGTCGTACAGTTATCTCTCAAGTTTCCTTTCTTTTCCGTCCTTCTTCTTTAAACCATCTCTTTCCATGGTCTGGATGATCCAGTTTATTGATGGTACAACCAATATGATTGGGCTATGTTCTTCTGGGCCAGGAAGCAGGAGGTGAATGAAAATAGGAATCAAGCACCTCTTAATAGAATCATGCATGCATTTCTTCAGCTCCTTTCCCAAATTGTCTAGAACAAGCGATATATCTCCATATTGAAATATTGCTACCAATAATTCTTGTAACAGCTTCGCCTAAAACTGTAATGGTCAAGGACGTCCAGCTTGCCGATATATTGCATTATGGATTTGAAACATGCGGCCAACGTCAGCGATAACCTGGCCAGTTTTGTCAATCCTCACAACAGCTGTGTTTTCGTGACGTGAATTTTCAGCTTTGTTGATCGGTTCTCCTAAATATAAGGATATGGTTGGGAAATAATAAGATCAAAAATTATTCCTCAACAGAAATTGCCCTCATAAATTTTTCTGTGATTCTATTAGGAGATAAAGGGCTCGATACCCTCTTCTCCAGTAGTGAACAACGTAACCTTTAAAATTGTCTAGGACCAAGTCTGACGTTGTTTGGACTTTTCCTCTATTCACGTCAGAACACGAGTGCGAGGTCTTGCGAAGTCTCGCCAGGTCTAACTCTTATCTCTCCTTCCTGTCGCGACCGAACGACAACACAACACTTGATACATCCCATTTCTCAACCATTTCTACGTGCGTAATTGTACAATAATTTTCCTCAACTACTTTTGTACTTTTGAATTCTCAACAGAGAGTTTTGGATGCTCTCATTCTTTCCAATTGGTGGTTGAATGTGTACACTGCCCCACCTGGAATTCCCCCCGCGATCGGCATACAGTTGGGAATAACCCTGATTCCAGCAGGTCCCTGAACAGACCACCAGTTTCCAGCAATTCCTCAAGACATACTCAACACCACCATAATTGTGATCTAGGTGTCGCCTGTGGATTGTGAGAAGTGCCACAGCTATTTCCAATTCTGCATCCAACTCTGGGAGACTGAAGACAAAACAAGGGCAGATCGGACCATCAACAGATATACACCTCCAGCCCTGTGGTTGAACACCTTGTACAACACCACACCAGCAATAGTAACTTGTACAGCGAGGGACTTCTCAGACATTCTGCTGCAGGATCCTTTCAATGTTCATGCAATTCACGACATAGACCCCGCATCATCCACCCACAGCAATACTTGTTCTGCTCGTACTGCATCATCGTCATCTGCAGAATCATTGGGTCCCACATCCCATCCTCCATCCAGCTTCTTCAACACAGCACAGCTCCAGCTTCACGGACGGGCAACTCACGGGTAACATCCTCTCACCCATCTACCGCTGTTGCGCTGCACCGACCAGCCCCTTCCCCTTCCCCTTCCCCCTTGGGCTCCACCCAATACACATCCAATACAGACCCACCAGCTCGGACACTTTCTGGTGTGCTGCTGCCATTCAGCTTGTCAGTGGTCCAGAAAATCAAGCTTCAAGGATTCAGGCATTGAAAATCAATCTCCTTCCTGTTCAGCTCATCCAGGACAACCAGCTATTGGCAGCATCGGGCAGTGCTCTTTTTCTAAACACAAACGTTACTTGGCCCACAAAACCACACCTTAACCCCGAGGACAAGACCCTAAAGGAGCTACCAACCACAGCCTAGAGCATCATCGTACAGCGCCGTAGCCTACCACCCGAACTGCCGCCACTATGGTTCGCATCATCCTCCCCAACCGACTGAAATCATACGCCAGTGGTAACAACAGTCGGAGTACCAGTCCAAATCCAAGTATGAAGAGATCAAACACCTCGGGATCCAGCACGGAAGATACGAAAGTCAATGGATTGGTATTGAAAGTTGTAGCACTGCGGGTAAGTGGATGACGTTGAGTAGATGTGGTGGGCAACGTGCTGATTTAGATGGCACATAGGCCAGAGACCTTGCTGCAAAGGACAAAAGTGGCACATCGGATCCAGTGAGTACTTGTAACCCTTCACAATAGGCGTGCATTCTAATTTGAGCCTTCTAGTATCTCGTCCTTACCCTCGGAGACGTCAAGAATGCGACTCAGCCGGTCCAGAAGACATTGAATCCGGAGTGGAACGTGATAGTCCAATTCCCCGTCACTTCTATCAATAGCTTGCTTCTGGATTGTGTTTGCTGGGACAAGGACCGATTTGGAAAGGATTACTTGGGAGAGTTCGACTTATCTCTCGAGGAGATCTTCTACAATGGCGAGCCGGAACAGGAACCGAGATGGTACACGCTCAAGAGCAAGCGACCAGGTGGAAAGAAGACCAGCGATGTTTCTGGTGATGTGCAGCTATCGTTCACACTCTTTGATTCCACCAACCTATCAGCTACACCAGCCCAAGTAATGGAGAAATTTCGCACGTTGACCGGAGCCGATATTTCAGATGGTAACACACCAACACCGCGAGTTAGAAACAATGGGGAGGGTGATGGAGAAGAAGGCGACGAGTATTTCGATGAAGATGAAGAACCAAGCGACGAGACCGATGATCCTACCAAACCAGAAAATGCTGAGAAGAGACGACGTAAGTTGAGACTTCGTGGTCTGCGAAAAAAGAAGCAAGCCAGTGCCTACGAGTTCAATAGCGAAAGTGAGGTGGTTGGAATAGTCTTCTTGGAAATTGGCAGTATTACAGATCTACCCCCCGAGCGCAATATGACCCGCACATCTTTCGATATGGATCCGTTTGTTGTTGCATCACTTGGAAAGAAAACCTATCGAACCCGTGTTATCCGGCACAACCTTAATCCCGTCTTCAACGAGAAGATGATCTTTCAAGTGTTGAGGCATGAACAGACTTACTCTATTTCCTTCACGTGCATTGATAGAGACAAGTTGTCAGGAAACGACTTTATTGCTTCCACGGTCCTTCCGCTGAAAGAAATAACCGAGACGGCACCCGAGGCAAACCCTGAGACTGGTCTATATGCGTTGAAGGATCCCCCAGAAACCGTGGTGCCCGAGAAACAAAACAGATCCAGATTCAAGCTACCTTTGTCACGATCAGCATCATCAGCGAGTTTAAACAAAACTCCTGGCCGGCCACCTCTAAAGACCTCCCGCTCAACCTCAAACGTACCTTCTAGTGGCAGCAACTCAGGAGCGTCTACGCCCATACCAGGCCTAGCGCCCACATCGGTCCCTGCTGGACTCCAACCAGGCGATAATGTTCCAGCTCCTAATGCCGTTGACGATGATGACGGTGTTAATGGCCGCGGTGACCCTGACTTGCACCCTTTCACTGTCCCAATGAAGCTGAAGAACGCCGAGAAATGGGAGGAGAAGCACAATCCTGTCCTGAGTATCAAGGCGAAATACGTACCGTACCCAGCCCTCCGTCAGCAATTTTGGCGATCGATGCTCAGACAATATGATACCGATGAGAGTGGTTACATTAGTAAAGTTGAATTGACTACCATGCTTGACACGCTGGGATCTACCTTGAGAGAGTCTACAATTGATGGGTTCTTCAAGAGATTCCAAAAAGACAGCCCAAGTGAAGAAAATGGCAATGGCGATTTGAGCTTTGACGAGGCAGTTATATGTTTGGAAGATGAGCTTCTCGGGAAGACAAAACGCCAGACAGTGAGCGAAAAACTTCGAAGTCACATTCCTCATCAGCTCGGAGGTACAGCTTCACCACTTCAACTCCCTGCTCTATCTATCTCCGGCACAAATGAGAATTATAAATCGACTGGTGTGGACACACCTCCCGCTATCCAGTCCTCGGGCGTTGAAACACAAACTGTTGCTGAACTCAATACACCTGGTGAGGAAGGTGAGCTCTTGGATCGTGATGACCTCAACGATAAGGGCGAGGAGCACGTTGTTGAAATTCGGGAGTGCCCAATTTGCCATCAACCTCGACTCAACAAGCGCTCTGATGCAGACATTATCACTCACATTGCCACCTGTGCAAGCCAAGATTGGCGTCAAGTCAATAACCTTGTCATGGCTGGCTTTGTTACATCTAGTCAAGCTCAACGCAAGTGGTATTCGAAAGTCATAACCAAAATATCGTATGGAGGCTACAAACTCGGTGCCAATTCTGCCAACATTCTTGTTCAAGATCGTATC
This sequence comes from Hymenoscyphus albidus, assembly GCA_911693285.1. Classification (NCBI taxonomy): domain Eukaryota; kingdom Fungi; phylum Ascomycota; class Leotiomycetes; order Helotiales; family Helotiaceae; genus Hymenoscyphus; species Hymenoscyphus albidus. The sequence goes on along the minus strand of CAJVRM010000185.1, from coordinate 20,127 downwards.
ACTGGTCAAATCAATGAGGAGCGTATGAGTGTGTACGTGAGATTAGGAATCCGGCTGCTATATAAAGGACTAAAATCTAAAGATATGGAGAAGAAACGAAGTATGTATTTTGGAAATCTATACGGAATTAGACATGGTCCCTGCAAAACTATTGCTAACACGATACCAGTTCGCAAACTTCTGAAGGGCCTCAGTATTAAGCAGGGTGTCAAGTATGATGACCCAGCTTCTGCTGCGGAAATCGAGAAGTTCCTCGCCTTCCATCAACTCGACATGAGCGAAGTTCTCCTTCCATTGGATCAGTTTAAGAGTTTCAATGAGTTCTTCTATCGCGCATTGAAGCCTGACGCAAGACCTTGCTCCGCACCTGATAATCCCAGAATCATCGTGTCCCCTGCTGATTGCAGATCGGTTGTGTTCAACAGAATGGACGAGGCAACAAAGATTTGGGTCAAGGGTAGAGAGTTTTCGATTGAGCGGTTGCTTGGAAATGCCTATCCCGAAGATGCGAAGCGATATACCAATGGCGCCCTCGGTATTTTCCGCCTCGCTCCACAAGATTATCATCGTTTCCATATTCCAGTGGATGGGGTCATGGGCGTACCAAAGGTTATCGAAGGAGAATACTACACAGTCAACCCAATGGCCATCCGTTCCGCGCTGGATGTTTATGGCGAGAATGTACGGGTCGTGATCCCAATCGATTCAGTCGCACACGGTCGAGTCATGGTTATTTGCGTCGGTGCCATGATGGTCGGTAGTACTGTTATTACTCGCACCGCTGGTGAAAATGTCAAGAGAGCTGAAGAGCTTGGATACTTCAAATTCGGTGGCAGCACAATTTTGGTCTTGTTTGAGGAGGGCGCCATGAAGTTTGACGATGACTTGGTTGACAACTCAAATACCGCTTTAGAATCTCTGGTAAGTACTTTCGCTCGACTAAATTGTCTTCGTACATGCTAACGTTAATATAGATTCGTGTTGGTATGTCTATCGGCCATCACCCAACACAAGGTCAATTCACACCCGATATGCGAAAGAATGAGGAAGACATCTCTGAATCTGAGCGAGCCGAGGCGACACGTCGTATTCAAGGTAGCATCATTGAGCCTCCTCAAGGCGGTGTTCCTGGCATAACCGCGCCAACGGCGAACTTGGCCGGATAGATTCAAGAGATGAGTCAGAAAGTGTTTTATGGGGTGAGGGGATGCATAGACATTCAACATGAAGTGCTCTAGTTGGATGGGAAAATCTCATGTGATGTGTGTACTTTTTTTGTAAGAGATAAAAAGGCCGGCCTTGAGGTCGCGGTTGGGGGTTGGCTTTGTTTGAGTTTGGATTTGTGAGTTGGGAGGGCGGGAGTTTTTTTCACTACACTTCAACTTCTTTCAGTGATACTGGATGTAAGTGAGTGATGGATACAAGAGTCTTGGGGATGGAGAGGAATAACCCTGTACTGGGCAGAAAAATATGCACAGATGAGTTACAGATAATAAATACCTTTTGAGGGAGTAAGTACGTAGGTACCACATCAAATGGAATAGCATAATACGTTCTTTTTTCCCTTCTTTCTTCTCATGTGGTTTTGATGTGCTAGATACCTTTTTCAAGAAGCCCTTTTTCGCCTTCGACTGTGTAATTATGTTACAACAGTAGATAGATGAGTTACTCTTGACAAGCGATTTTTGGAAGGCTATGAGTGAATTTTATGCTGCTTTACTACAGCATCTTCGAAGGGGCAGAGGAGTCGGTGTTGTGGTTTTGTTCTTTCAGTGTCTAGCTTGATTGATTTGACTTTCATGAGCTCACGCTTTCTTGGTGCAGTACTCGTATGGCAATTGTGATTCGACAATAATGCGATTGCCAATTCTGGGACTGGTATGCCAAGAACCCATTTGTCATGCTTATTCAGTTTAAGCTGGGTCGGCTGGGTCGGAATGGCGGGGAGGTACGGAGGGGGGTCTTGGTATACGTCATGTAAGCCACTGTAGATCGGTTGCGAGCTTGAGATGTTTTTGGGGGGTTGTGCATGAAACACTGTTGTATATATATGGTGGGGATTAATGGTAGGAGGGACTGGTACGGAGTACAGTGGTGGTGATGTCGCTCAGCCAGGTTTGGTGAAAGAGGTGTTTACATTTCAATGTTACTGTAGTGATAGTTCTTAACAATGATTGGGTAAGAACTTCTATAGAGTACTGCGGGACTATCCCCTCCGCTATGAGCTCTTTCAGATCTATCCGATGTACATCCCGAATCGCTAGAGGTGGGGAAAACATAAACATGCTGAATAAGGACCTTGTACAGGGTAAATAATGTCGACATTCTGTCTTTGATCGGTACGGTACTGGTAGGTATGCATATCTCGGGGCGCCGCTCGGAGAGGGGATGGCTTTTCCGGAAGGTTGCAGTGGACTAAGAATAATTTGCTTGGCCGCCCTGGATTCGTAGGCTTTTTCACCCCGCCCTGGCATCCTTCAACGGGTATTAAGGTTTGGAAGAAGGTTAAATAGATCGTTGTTGGTCCCCTCTTTTTTTTTCGCTTTGAAGGGTGGTTTTGGGACTTGTGTTTCGATTCTTTTTCAACTTTACCTACCAAGCTACTTGATTGATTTTTTGGACATTTGAATCATGAGGGTTTCTACCGTTGCGGTGCTGCTGTTTTCTGGTGCGGTGAAGGCGTGGGATGAGCATGCCGGGGAGGTGTTTAGTAAGATTGCCGGGAGCTCGTTGAAGTGTGGTTCGGGGGTGCAGACGGGAACGAATTCCTCGGGGGTCTTTCAGGATGTTGGGGGTGGTATGTTTTTTCTTTCCTTGCTATTTTCAGTTTTCTTGAGTGGTGGTGGGGGGAAGGTAGAGAAGGGCTATTTGCGAGATGAGATGAGAAGGAATGGCTAACTGGAGATTCTGTAGTCAACACCTATATCGCATACCCCCCCGGACCCGTTGAATCCCGCTCAAACGCTACCGCGATCCTATATCTGACTGATATCTTCGGTCTGCCATTAGTAAACAATCGTTTGTTGGTCTTCTCCTTCTCTGATACAATTTCGGATTGAGAAACTAATTTGAAACTAGACTCGGTGATTCGCTAGCGCAAGCTGGATATTTCGTTGTCATGCCAGATTTGTTTGCCGGAGAAGCGAGTATGTGTTTCCTTTCAAACCCCTTTGGCTGGTATGAGGCTTTGATTTCAATGCTGATATGAGAAATGTAGTTAAGGTGGAAGAATTTGGAACCCCAGAGTTCAATATGACGGCTTGGTCGGCGAGACATACAGCTGCTGCCGTGGATCCGATTTTGGAGTCTCTGATTACTACTATGCGTGGTAGTTGGGGAGTTACCAAGATTGGAGCTGTTGGATATTGGTATGTCCCCCCTTCGTGAGAGCAAAAGGCTATGTTTGAAGATTGTACTAATGGTTCCCAGCTTCGGAGGAAAATACGTAACCAGATTTCTTGCAGAAGGAAAGGGTCTCGACGCTGGATTCACAGCACACCCCAGTTCCGTCGTGGCAGCTGAGTACGAAGGAATCACCAAACCGCTTAGCATCGCTTACGGACGTTTGTCTCTCCTCCCCTCCCATTACTTTCCACAGCCCCTACCCATCCCCCTACAAACCCCAACCAGTATAAAAACTAAACTATCACCACAATCACAGAACTCGACGGAGCCAACACCCCCACCCAAAGAGCCGCCGCCGAAACCATCTTCCAGAGCAAGAACGCCACCTACCAAACATCGCTCTACTCCAACGCGGAACACGGATTCGCAGTGCGCACTGATATCAGTGTGCCCATGAAGAAGTTTGCGCAGGAGGCGGCGTATTTTCAGGCGGTTAATTGGTTTGATCATTGGGTTAAAGGTTAAGGGGTAGGCTTAGAGCTTGAGAGATTGTGGATGGGATGATGTGAGATGGAATGGATGGGAAGGGAAGTTGGAGGCGGAGGAGGGCAGGGTGTATGTTTGTAAGGAGGGATGTAATGACAATGCTTGTACATAGGTTTTCAACTATTTCGTTATTGGGCATTTCCATGGTGTGTTTTTATGGTCGCTTTTATGAGATGATATAGTATGAAATCTTCTCGGCTATGTAACAGCTACTCCTATGTAAGAAGCGTGCGTTATTCAAGGCATGCCTGAAAACACTATTATGTAGAATTCTTAGAATAACCAACTTGATTTTTCTAAATTGTTTAGACCAGTAAAGACATAGAAATTTAAATGATTCCAGGCTAGCTAGATAGATATGTTCAGGTAAGAACCGCGTCTCTTATTATAAGATGAGAAGTAAAGAATATTGAACAGGAAGTGTGGAATATAAGGGAATCCAGAATTATAGAATAAGAATTGTATTGAATGAACTAAGGAGCAAATAACTAAGAGAGCGAACGAGAACTATGTATATATAATAGTGTCTCCTGAAACCTGGATAAGACCTGCTCCACCTTGGTACATGTGGTGGAAACAGCTGTCAGTATAACCCTAACAACAAAGAGTATAGAAGCAACTAAAATACACAAGACTACTTAGTACTTCTCTAGAAAAAATAATAATCTATATTCTATAATAAGAATAGTAGAAGACTACGTTAAGTATTTGTTTAAAGTAGGAGAATTACATTCCATAATTCCGGCCAACTTTACTTTTTAGACAAAATAGAAGCTTCTAGATTATATAACCTTTGGCGAGATTTAAGTAGTTAGGTTAAATAATAGTATTGATTCAACTTAACTCGAGTAGTAAATCCCTCTAAATAGCTAGCTAACTGATTTATTCTCACGCTTACCATAGCCTCGGAAATAAGGTTCTACTCTCGCTTACCATAAATGTACAAAGCCTGGCTCAAAAAACCTGGTAAGGACGCAATGTGCATTAGAAATCCGGTAAATGTGAATACGGTAACGACCTTGGCAGTAAATAGAGCCGTATGATTTGCAGCCAGTGTCGATCCTGGGCAGAACTTCGTTACAAGCCGAAACACCGAGTGTTGCTTACATATTGTTTAATAGCAAGGGGGATCGGGGCATGGTTTCCACTTTATATCATGCTTAATGCCTTGATAGCCAGGAACTTCTAACCTTGAATCAAAGGATTTGGTCAGAACAAAAGCCTTCACATGAGAATTTTGAGAATGAGAACTGTGTTAAAACATTCCTTTGATTGTAGAATGTAAGTCTGTTATGCCGTTGCATCGTGTGTGTGTATGTATGCCTTTCTCATATTTACATTTCCTTCCCTTCCCTTATACGCCAAAAGCCAATCCCATCTGATATGTACCGGATATCATCAACCCAGGGTATATTTATGTACGCCATCACTACCCAACTCCCAGAAACCCAAAAAGCAAACATGAACCAAAAACAACATTGGAATTTCTCATCCCAAGCAATCACAGGACTTGTAAACCGCGACGTATTGAATTTCCATTCCAGCGTCCGCCCCGGTGGCGGTAGTTGGAGCACTGGCGCCGGGTAATGTCCCTCCAACCGAGACGTTGAGGGTCATGTACATGGCTTTTTGAGCGAGTGCTTTCCAACTCGCCTCGTCGCCGATGTCGGCGCCTTTCTTCTTGTGGTATGGTTGGCCGTCCATGTACCAGATGATGCTCTGTTGTTTCCAGTCGTCGCTTCTCAGGTCAATGGCGTGAGCCCATGTATGAAAAGTTCCGTAGTCAAATGTGATTCCGGCACCCAGTCCAGAAGGATCATGACAGGCGGGACCGCAATGGATAGTCCCTGTGCCGAGAGGTGAGCCGTTGACATTTTCGAATGTGTCTATCTCTCCGCATTCAGGCCATTGGGTACCCTCTCGCATAACTTGTCCTAGACTCCAAAATGCTGGCCATATTCCTTGAAGATTTGACCCAGGCGTGCCAAGCTTGAAGCGAGCCTGAACAATGATCTGTTCACCTGGTTCGGCCTTGAATGAGTCTACGGTGTTGATTTTGCACGATGTCCATTTACCGGCGGAATCTTTGACTGGTTCGATGAGAAAAGTTCCTCTGTCGGTAATTGTGCATGTGGAGGGGGAGTTGATATATTTTTGTTCTTCGTTGTTATACGAATCGCCGGTATAGATGTTCCATTTGTTTGTATCGATGGATTTCTCCGAGAAATCTTCGTACCACACAGGTAGAAATCCATTGACATGTTCTGGTTCTGTCGCGAAAACGAAGGGAAGGAAGGCAACGAGCGAAAAAGCAAGAGATAATTTTGAAAAAGACATCTTAAAAGAATGTGGGGTGTTAAAGATAGTGGTGAGGACGAATCGACAAACAATTAAAAAAGGATCAAGGATGACCTGGAAGGGAAAGAAAGGGAAAACATGACTGAGATGGGATGGGGAGTGTCTTATAGATTCAAAGACTCTTGGAATCATGGTAACCGACAACTGACAAGGTGTGTGGTACACGATGCAAATCGATGAACAAGCACTCGGCGGAGCCACTCAGTGACTTCCACAACTTCCTCATACAAGACCTGAAATAAGCACAAGAACCAGTAGATTGCTCTCAAAGAACCACTTTTGCTCCACGTCCCTATATCAGAAAATATAACTATAATAAAATGTGGAAGAAAAGCGAATCGTAAAACCCGGCCCCGTCCCATGGACATGGTATGGGCAATTTGAAGGACCATCATAAAGCGAGAAACCATGAAATCCCCCACCCGTTGTTTGCGAATGGACTCACTTGGATTGAGCTTCTTGGAAATGGGATGAACTTCGATGGGATTCTCGCTTCCGGAAGTGAATCATGAAACCTGCCATTTATGCGAACTGCTGTTGAGCCTTTTCATTCGCCAGATTCTGGTGTTTGGGAACATAGGCGATGATGACAGGGTTTGGAGCTGCGGCTGGTGGTCTGTGGTGGGTCCGTGATCGCCATTCGTAAACAGGCATATCTATCATCTGGAGGCTTGAGGTTTGAAGTCCGGAGAGCCCCTGAGAAGTTGGAAAGCACGCTGAAATAATCTCGTTTGGTGGTACGAAGGAAAGAGGGAATGTGCAGTCCTCATTGGACAAGCCACTCCTTGAGTGTCTGAAGTACTTGTTGGCAGTTCCAGATTGATATGAAAGTTCCTTTTGCCTAAATGCACAACCAGAACTTGACGATTAATATTGCGAAAATAGGTATCGACAACGGCTACGGCTGGTCAATTAATCTCTCTGGAGATTCTGTGGACGACATGCGATGCGATGCGTTGGCTTAGTGAGCTGGACTTTGCAATAACAAACTACACGTGGAGCCTTCTGGAATGCTCGCTCGAAGACGTAGGTAGAGTGGCTGGCGTGGTATCCTGCGATCTTATTCCCAAGATTGTCTTTCCATGGTGGAAAGAAATTATTGCTAAAGTAGGGTGTGGTGGTGAAATATCTTGCGGTGTCTTGCCGGCCTCACCTTAAGTTCGCCCACACGGTTCATTTTCGATGATCAAAAGCCGTACATATGAAAAGGATGAGAATTTGTACTCGTACTCTTGGTATGAATGGAGTTGTGCCTTCCTTCCCGGCTCTGGTTGCTCTCACATGCTGACACGAGGTCGAGATCAAAGGGCGGTTGAGCCTTCTCAACCTGTACGCTGAGACGTTTGTGTCTTGTCTTATGTCGAAGAACAAGGCCATCTCAACGGGAGACAACAAACCTTTCTCAACTCCAGAACTCGACGAGACATTATTGGCTTGCGAGTTCCTCAGATGAATCGGCTCGTTTACCCTTTCCCCTTTTCACCACTTCCATTCCGCTGAGAAAACACTTGCACGTGACAGGATCCACTCACGTGATACAAACCCCATGAGGTCCTGTCCACGGATTCGGGCTGCTGGCGAAAGAAAATGGCAGTCATTTTTTCTGTTCGATGATCGTGAGTTTATTGAAAGTGTTTGAATTCTTCATATTGGTCGAGTGTTTTAAAATAATCAACTGATTTTCTCTGGATTGTCCTAGCCCAAGGATCCTCGGTTAATTGTTTTGATTTGTCGAAATGGCAGAAACGAAATTTCTGCCACTTTTCTTCCCCAGGAGACTAGGTCATTACCTCAATTCACCTCTAAACCTACACCGACAGATGTGAGCTCCTCCACTCTGCGAATGCAGCAAATCTACCCTTGCAGCAATATTCATCCCCTTCACCCCGCTTCTTAACCTTATCCCCGCACCCCAGACCATCAAATAACCAAATTTAGCCTATGCTCTTTGGAGTCTGGGGTGCATAAGTCGCCAAGACCCCAAACTATTCGCTTGTCCCCCAAAGGGAGATACGACTTCATATATCTTTCTTACTTGATGGGTCTTGTCGATCCTTCTAGAAATTTGCACGCCGACTCGGCCCAATTTCGAACTGCACGAGGACTCATCTCTGGCAGAGCGGATTCGGCAGTAGAGGCGGCTTCCACTCCTCTCATCTTGCTGAGATGTTTTTCTTTTCCATCTGAAATACAGAAAGTCCTCAAGGTTTCGTTTTACTTACGTACCTGCGCGTACGTACCTACGTGCCTGCAGTTTGCGGGTTGCAGAAAAGTTGTCTGTTCAGGCCTCTCCCGATTTTCACAGCTCTCTTTTCCACATTCTTTCTTTAAGTTAGCATCTACAAGAACTTGCTTCTATTTTGGGAATTAAGTAACACCTGCGTCATCCTTTAATTATTCAGAGTATCATCTGGGTGATTTGCTTTCATCATTTTCAGTGATTCGATAGTTCGGATGAGAGGTACTTGGGTCTTTGAAGAAATAGAGTCACCTCCAAGTAATATTTATTGGTGATAGTGGATTTTCAGTCAAATGCCGCTTAATTAATCAATCAACAAGTCGGGTGGCCGGCGATTTCTGCCCAATCATGATATCTTTTATATTATCCTCAACAATCCACATGACAAGAAATCAACAAACAAGTTCTGCCTTTTCGGCAGTTCATCCACATTGGTGGCAAGCGCTGGTCGCACCACGTATAAGGATGCCCACCTCACTTTGCTCCCTTTTACTCATCAGTCATTGCCATTTTTGTTATCAAGTCAAGGTCAAGAAAAAGTGTTTGTCAAAATGCAGTGGGCTACTATCACCGCCGTTGCGCTCCTTGCGCAGAATGTCGCCTCTCAGAACATGCTTCGGTTTGCATGCTCACAACTCGTTGTTGATCGTGTCGACCCTCTCGTCAACCCAGGCATGAAGTACACCCCTCATCTGCACCAAATCGTTGGAGGAAACTCTTTTACCACTGAAATGGACCCCGCCTCATATGACTTGCCTTCTAAGTCAACTTGCACATCGTGTAGCTTCAAGGAGGACTTGTCCAATTACTGGACTGCTGTTATGTTTTTCAAGGCAAAGAACGGGACCTATAAGCGTGTCCCACAAGTTGGAAATGGTGGACCCCAAGGAAAGTTGGTCAACAAAGGTGGTCTCGATGTCTACTATATCCCAAGCGGAAAGACAACAGCATTCAAAAAGGTTCGTTTGTCCGACTGGGATCCAATGGTAAAGCTCTAACATGTTCTAGGGCTTCCGTATGCTTGCTGGTACTGCAACCAACACTGATCCCAACTCTGTCTCCAAAGGAAATATCTGTCACAGATGCTGGACGTCAACAAATGAGAACACTTTCGTTGGTGGAGCTCCATGCAGCGGAAGTGACACTGTAGACATTCCTCAGGATCCCAAGTGCAAGATGATCCGTCAGACCATTATCTTCCCAGCGTAAGTTCATCAGCCATGGTAAGATATATCTTCGCACTCACATTGGTAGATGTTGGAATGGAAAGGATTTGGACAGCCCCGATCACAAGAGTCACGTCGCCTACAGTGGATCCGGAGCATCAGGGGGCGGTGCATGCCCAAGCACACATCCAGTCAAGCTTCCTCAAATCATGTACGAGCTCATGTGGAATGTTTCTTCATTTTCAGACCAGAGCATCTGGCCTGCGGACAAGAAACCACTTGTGTATAGCATGAACTTAGGGTAAGTTTCCAATTTTTCTAGAAGAGTTTAACGTGAAAACCTAACAGGTGATATTAGTGGTCCAGCAGCTCACGGTGATTACCTGTTTGGATGGCAAGGCGACTCTCTTCAAAAAGCAATGGACAACAACTGCAACCTTAACACCGACTGTCCCAAGGCTGGCCTCCATGCCCAAACACCGGCCGTTTATAATGCATGCACTGTTCCGCAACAATCACCAGAGACAGTTGATGGATGTAAGTGGCATCTTAACTTGTGGGGTTTTAGTAATGAAAGCAATACTGACTTCGCCCCTCTAGGGATTGCGGAACTTCCAATGGGATCTGCGGCAAGGGCAGCATGAGATTTCCTCGGGAACGTCAGAAAGGGTTTGCTATAATCATGACTCAGTTACGGTTCCTGTATGGATTGAATTTTCTAGGCAAGCTAGGAAATATGTGGGTGGAATGTTAGACTTGAAAGTTGCTGTGGCAGCTTAACTCAGGGGTTTATGCTAATTCAGCCTCCTCGACGTTCGTTTTGTGTGAATTTTAGACTGCTTGGGCTATAGCTTTATTATCACAAATATCTAGTGTCTCTCTCTCGTTAATATTATTCATTTGTTGTGTATATTGGTATCTTGGATTTCCTGTACCAGATTTCATGTTGGCATATCACCATGTAACTTTTAGATTTGACAACGTGTCGGAATTTCCGTCGAGTGACCCCTGGAATGTAACTTTGATGCTCCGTTAAGCTTCTTCAGGAGAAAGACTCATTAGGTGCTCGAGTTCTCGTCTATAACCCCGCAAAGGCTGGTGAGGCTACATTACGGGCTTGTTGATATTGTATATCCTTTACATGCACCAATCTTTTTTTTGGCATTGACTAAGTGCTTTCTAGCTTAGGTTACTCGATAGATCAAGTTGTGGGGTTTGCTATTTTGTAGGTCATGGTGTTACAATGTCAGATCCCGAATGTCTTTGGGCTGTGTTTAGACCTTTGTAAGGATACCTAGCTATAGAGTGGTTGTTTATAGTGAAATATTAATTAGCAGCCTGGTGTTGTCACCTTCCCCTTACTCACTAGATTATTCAACCTCCTGAAATCTCCAATCGATACATTCTCCTCAAATTGATGTAACGGCTATTCGAATCTCGGTAGTCAAAGCCGTCGCGAAAACCTTTCTCCTTTGACGTCATTTTGTACCTCCACTCTGATGGGTCACGACTCGCCCATTTGGAACAGAAATAAGTTAAGCTAATTTATGAACTGGACATAATTCGCAAATCTTTTTACCCAAAGTCCCAAGAAAATATGCTGCAACCTATCAATGCACACTCGTTTCTAACCAGATCTCGGCTGTCGGCCGGCTATTCACAACCCCTATCAAACATTTGTTTAACCTTCCTATTTTTGTTTCATACAATATACGGGTAAATAAAGAATTACGGTACAGCTTGCTATAGAATTTCATTTTATAGGTCTCCCGCGTCCTGAAAAGTCCTTTTGCCACGCGGAGGTAGACCCAGTTCTGGGGAATTTGGAGAGTGAAAAGATAAGTGAAGTGTCCTCCTTGTCTGCAATCGTGATTCTTCAATATATCTTACACTACATACAATCTTGTTAATATAAGAACTACCTGTTAACCCCCAAGCTGCCTCTCAAGTTGCGCCCTAAAGTAAGATTTTAAATTGAATTAGGCTTCAGTCTGGGTACTTTTGACCCGTGCATCACACGACCTTGAAGTTACTGGCGCAACATCACTTTATATTGTGGCCCTGCCCTGACCTAAAAAGTGTTTCCAGGCCACTGACCGCCACTCCTCCCACGTCGCTGAATAATTCCTGCACTTCCGAAAATTCTTGGAATTTTCAAGGGGTCTAAGTCAAGATGCGTTGGAGCATAGGAGTTGTTTGGGCAGCTGCCCTGATGAGTATTCGTGAGTCTCTAGCTCCTCTCCGTGAAGATCGATGTTGACATGATGTCCAGCAACCGAAGCTGCCGATTCGTCAACTTATTTTGACGCGGAAACGGGCTTTACCTTTGCCCAATTCAATGGATTGTTCCAGATTGGAAAGGGAATATTGTACCGAGTTGCTGTTCCATCGCCAGTTCCAGCAAATGCCTCCTACGATGTAGTTTTCCAAATAGTCGCTCCCATCGCAGTTGGCTGGACTGGTCTCGCGTGGGGAGGTGGTATGGTACGAAGTCCCTTGACAGTGACATGGCAAAATGGACAAACGGTCACAATTGGATCCCGATACGCGACGTAAGATCTTCCTCTCTTCGTTACACATCAAAACTAACAATATGTTAGTGGCCATTCGATGCCATCCGTCTACCCAAACGCCGTCTATACCAAATTTAAAACAGGAACAAAGGTTAACTCCACCCACTGGCAAGTGACCGCCAAATGCAGCGGTTGCTCTACCTTCATCGGTTCAACCAACTCTCAGGTCACCCTCCCACCAAAGGGCGTGAACCGTCTTGCATTTGCGGAGTCGAATTCTAAGCCTGCAACTCCTTCGTCGTCAACCTCAACTTTCAATGTCCATGATGTGACGAATAGCTTCACTGCTGATTTTGCAAGTGCTGGGAATACCGAGTTTGCTGCGCTTGTTGCTAAAAATGGCGAAGCCACAAATTGAGACTTGCGATGGTTCGAAGATACGACCAAGAACAAAATATGGGCTTAACTTGAGCTGATTTGGTCGGGATCACCTGGAGAGGAAGTGAATGTATGCCACGTGTTGAGAAACGGAACTTTTGCTCTGTCCATAGGTTATCTGTACATAAGAAATTTCTCTAAGTTTCAATATGAAGCGTTGTTGTTTATCTTTGAGACGAACATAAGCCATACGCCTCAAATTGTCAAATGGGCGAAAAGAATGGAGGTGTCTAGACAGCCATGATGTATCAAGTTTAGAAAAACCGTTTGTGTGACATCTAGGTGCCTCCCCAGAATACTTGCAGAAGTTTCCCGCTTGCGCCTTAGTGGTTCATGCGGCGTAGCCGAACGCCGGGGTAGTGGGGTATCTTACATACAATATCACGTGTTTTACTTCGATCCAAAGCAGGACACAACTCAAGCGAGATGTACCTGAGTCTCTGTAATTTGCTTTCAGATTTAGGGTTCTGGTAGTAAGCCGTTACCTGCAGATGACGCCTTAGACCAATCGGTCCTGGTGGATAGTGAAATCTCAGTCGGGGAAAATTTATACCGCTGAATTGTATATCCGAACTCGATTATAAGATCCCCTTATCCCAGGGAAGTAGAACTAGAGATTCATCGTGAATCGAACCCTCCCACTTGCAAACCGAAAAAGTTCCGTAATCAAGCTTCGAATCCCCACTCCAATGCTCGCCAAGTTAGCACGGGCAACGTTTACTTCTTGAGGGGGAACCCATTTGTCAGATACCGGTACTATCGGCACACGACCACACAAATCCACCCGTTCAACCAATATCCTCTTCACCTGACTCTCAGTACCAAGCATACAACACGTCACAAATCCCCCTCCACCTACAAGAAAACAATGACACCCCAAGACCTCACCCACGCAACAAACCCCCACCATGCTCGCCCCCTCAAAGTCCTCATCCCACTCTTCAAGAACTACAATACCTTCGACGCAAACGGCCCTATTGAAATTATCGCCCTCGCGGACCGGAGACCGTCAATCAAAGAGAACTCTTTCGCCATCACAGTCTGTGCTTATACTCCCATCATCACCTCCATCGAGAGAGTTTCGATAGCACGTGATATCTCACTTACAGAGGCCATTGATCGGCTAGAAGAATGGGATATTATACTTCTACCCGGAGGTGTAGAGTCTGAAGTTTCTCGAATAGTTAAAGGATGGAGAGATAGGACGGCCGCGAAAGATAGCGAGGCCTTCCTTTTTATGACGCTGTTGGATAGGTATGGAAGGGAGAGGTGGAGCGAGGGGTTAACTTTGACGATTTGTACCGGGTCTTTGTTTATTGGTGGAGCTGGGTTATTGCGAGGGAGAACAGCAACTACGCATTGGGCGGCATTAGGAAAATTGCAGCGACTTTGTGATGGTAAGATCTTTGAGCATGGTGTGCGTGGATTCAATGTTAACCTAAATCCAGAGAGCTCGGATCTGAAAACGAAGGTTGTACGGGCTCGTTATGTTGAATCTGCGAGAGATGAAGAAATGCAGCTGCAGAGGGTCATCACTGCTGGCGGGGTGGCTTGTGGATTAGATGCGGCATTACATTTAATTGACATAACGGTTGGTGCAGAGATTTCCGAATTAGTTGCAACAAGAATGGATTACAGTAGAAGGGGCCCCGAGGTGCAAGAAAACTGTTGAGCTTTTTGATATATGTTTATGACATGTACCGGGTTGCAGTATGAGGTATTGCAATTATTCGGGTTGGAGCGCTTCGCGAAAGGTTCAACTGATGACTCTCTCGAGCCGTCTAGGGTCGATGTATTATATAGCTAGCGATAAGACTTGTAGTTGACGTTTTAAATAGTCTACTACGTAATTAGACTCAATCATTACTCGAGTTGTGTCAAGTTGTTAGAATAGCTAGAATTGAGTTGAGTAGGTGCCTGTAACAGACCTGGCTATTAGTCTATACACACTATAAAAGTTTATTAGAGTAAGCTTTTGACACAAGTAAAAGAACTGCCTTAGAATACCCAGGAAAATAAAAGGCAAGAGTTAGGAATTCTTTCAGAACCTTTATACAACCATTTTAGTTGTGTAAGGCTTTTAGGATAATATAGTTCTAAGAGAGGTTGGTAAGGGGTGATGACCACGTCTATTATTCACCTCAGTCACTTGAATTGCAAACGATGAGTCTAGCACATACTGGTGTTATGGACGTTGACAGGGTTAGTTGAATACTCTTGTTTAGAAACATTCAATAAGGGTATTATATATTGAGAGCTGTTAACCATCCGTAAAATCCTTATTACTTAATCTATATTATAATACCATATCGTAATTATCTATTAGGCTTAGCTTAAGACCAACCAATTAAACCCGCGAAGAAGCCCCCTCGTTGTGAGTAGCATCAGTGCCCGTGGTGTCAGCCAACACTCTCTTGTTCTCCAACTCATCATGTTTGGCATCAAGAGTATTCATCTCATCCTCCTTGGCATCCAAATGATGATAGAGCAACCAGAACAAAACTCCAGTACAGAATGAACCAACACAAAGACCGGTGAAAAGCCACATAACTTCAGGGTCACCAACCAAAGGTATAAAGGCTTCTCCAATAGCGTATCCAAAGGCGTTGGTCAGTAAATATAAAGCCTGGACGAAAGACTTCATGGAAGGAGGTGCTTTCATGTATGCGTACTCCAAACCCGTTACGGATGCAAAAATCTCCGAGATACCAATGAACATATAAGCTGGAGTTTGAATAGCGATATGGATATCGTTTCCAATGTTGACACCGTTAACGACGGAAAGGTCGCAAAGAGGCTCGGCATAGCAGGGCCCAGTTTGATAAATATAATGTTGTAAAACGGCAGCGTACAACATAGAAAACGAAGCGACGATGAAACCGAGAGAAATTCTAGTAATCGGTCGGAATTTGATGTGCGCTTTCTGAAGAGCAGGGTAGACGAATCGATCGAGGATTGGCACAAATACAATGATCGAGATGGGGTCAAAATTTTGCATCAAGTCGTTGGGTATCCCATGACCTCTCATCTGTGCGGCTTGAGATACAAAGTTTCCAGAAAATTGAGAATACACGACCCTGTGTACCTTGTTAGTCGAGGATCTCTGAGAGTTACATCAGAACTAAACTTACCAGTAGATTGGGTAAAAAAGAAAAACCCTGCAGGCGACAAGTGCACGCTTCAATTCGTCGACGAAAAGATCGGTCCATGGATACCGCGCCCCTCCATTACCAAACTCTTGTTGGTATGACGGCTTGGCCGCATCCATGTTGCGGCTTTTGGTCATGATCCAAATCGCCTTGAACGCATCGGTAATGATGGATCCTTGAGGTGGTCTTACGATATACTGCTTTCTCCCTAGTATGACTACAACCATTCCGAAACAGAACATACAGAAACAGAGTAAATCTAATAGAAAGTTAGATTAGTAAAACATTATATAAAGGAGCTCGCTTACATGCAGACCAGAATCCAATATCACGCTCCATGTATGGTGTAGCGAGAAGGGAGAGTGATCCGATATTTATACAGACGTAGAATATCATATAAATCCGTTGAATAGTAAGGGCAGGGTCGATGATAATGCGCTCTCCAGTACCGAGAGTCTGGATGGCCATTCTCTTCCTTTCATACTGATCTGCGATCAGCGGACTGACGTTGGATTTGATACCTCCAGTTCCGATACCAATGACCAGAATCGCTGTAATGAATCCTCCCATGCCGGCGCCATTTTGTAGTGCGATAGGTAGCGAGGTTAGAAACAAAATTAGCAGGCCAACGATATAGACAAAGCCGAATAGGACAATTGCTTTATATCTGCCAATGTATTGATCCGCTACGATGGCACCACCAATAGGAGTAACTGAGAATTTGTTAGCAATAAATTCACATGTGTATACATATAATCGCAAAAATTTCCAGCAGAACTCTTGTTTTATGATATAAATTGCTCGATCCTTTGGTAAATCACAAAACCACAACAGAAAGTTGGGGCCAATGCAATATACAGGAGACCGAGTTACAACATTATCCTAGAAGTCTTACACAATTAAGATAAATTATCATAAGTCATCTGGGACAATTAAGTTGATTGTATAAGATACTCTAGAACAATACATTCTTAAGGCGTGTCCAGTGGGATAGACAAGTCTCTCACAACGATGCGAGATCTTTACAATTCGAATGGGATAAAGGGAGAGAGAGAGAGGGAGAGGCTTACCGTAACACCACAATGAGAAGAAGGTCGTAAGGGCTTATTTTCCTCTTAATTTTCTTTCCTTTCTCTCTCAAAGGGGTGGCGAAGTGGGACATACCTGTAGCAGACATATGACCTTGGCCCAAAGCACCTCGGCCTAAACTACCATCCAGTGGACGTTGAACATAGTTCTGAAAAAGACCTTGACAGCCATAGAATGTGAATCGTTCGCAAAGTTCAACAATAGCAACTAGCCACGCAGCTAAAGGTAAATTCTCGCCGACTGCCCATGATGGTTTAGCTGTCAGAATCACCTTACTTCAGGTCCAAAGTTACAAACCTCTTCTGAGCTTTTGCTTTTCAGTTTCATTCGGCTCGTCGCCATCATGAGTTTCTATCGAGGAGCGAGCTGAGTTCTCTTGTAATGGATCTATCTCTTCCATCTTCCCAGTTTTCACAGGCGACGAAAGCCCCAGTTCCAGGTTGACCTTTTCCGAGCTGATGGGTCGGTTTTTCTCATTGAGCTGCTGTTCCACAACGAGCTTGTTTACTTCCGCGGCTTGCATTTCGTGTTCAGGCATATTGATGGTTGCGCAGCCGTGCGATGGGCAATGTCTTTGGATAACAGAATCTTGAACACAAGACAAGAGATATCTTCCGAAGAGGCACGAGGGGCATGCGTATTTATAATTGAGAATGGATGGGAGATCCAGCTGCAAGTTCCAGGGTGGGTAAATGGGACATGTTACTCCCCCGTTCCTCGTGCCTTGACAAGTAGGGATGGTCTTTCTGGGATCATACGAGTAGGTAATTGATTGGTTTGATAAAGGGTAAACTTATGAGTGGTCCAGGTACTATACGCCGTCAGACTGGGTGTGATCAAGGAAACACTCCTGCCACAGATGTTGGTTCAACCACCCACCCACTATCAGATATGAGGCGTTTGCCCCTCAGTCCTAGTTCCCAATGCGGTATGATGCATTTTTCCTGGTTGCCGAGGTCATCAATTGGGCTGAAGCGGGGACGCTAATGTTTCTCATCCTTCTAGAACGATTGGAGAAGCTGGAAAAAGCCAGCAATAAAGTATGGAGCTAGCGATGGAGGCTTATCAGACCGATGATGTTTCTCTTTCCTCATGGTGAACATGTTCCTAGAGCAGTGCTTTACGGAGCTTGTTGCACTCACAAATCTGCTGTATATTAAGCCGAGAATGGATATCCATGAATTTTCAAGGCTGGAAACAATTTCGATGCGTTCATATCTGTATGGAGAAGGTCTGGGATTGGAAAACCGGGTAAGCATACGTTATGTCGTGCCACTCTGTAAACACATGTCGTGATGGTTTAAAAATGGCGTTGTAAGTATTACCCCTTAAGTTACTCTCGGGGTTCGACAATACTTCGGTGTACCATTTGAGAAGTTCTCCCGTTCGTTCGTGAGTCGTGATCTTCCTCTGCTTCGTGCTGCTCCATGACGAGCGTGGCAGCGATCTGCAGCAAGCCGAAAATCCTTTTTGCTCCATGACCCTTGCTTATCTGCCGTAAGCCAATGAGTATGCACATTCAGCATCCTTGCCATTGCTGCCAAGATGTGGAATTACGCCCGCCCAGGATCTGAAAGGCTTAAGGTCCAGGTTGAGAAAGTGGTGAGAACACTCCGAGTGCCGAAAGGTCCAACAATGGTACATTTTACGGGGCAATTTTGTGGCATGTTAATGAGGGAAAAAGCTTTACTCCGGTCACATTGACTTAGGAAAATTTGAACAGTTACTTTACTATGTCTGTCCAAGTGCCTCAAATCGTTAGCTTGCTTATGTGCAGGTCTGACACCATGTCTGTGTGCGACATTCTGCGCGATTTGCCTGTCAACCGTAAGCCCGAACAGACCCCGCTAAGTATTCCAGTACAAGTACAACGATGTCTGTTGATCCTCCGCAAGTTCAGGATTTCATGGCTTTTGCTTGAATACCCCAGCTTTCGAAATCTATCCGTACGTGGACTTTGTATTTGGATTAATCTTACGTACTCCCCTTGACTTCGAGTCTCAAGATCTCGAGTAAACAAATGCCGCCTTGGGTACCTGAAATTTCCGGATGGACTTGTCCGTCATCCAGCACGCTTTGGGAAGGTGATGAAAACAAGATGCCTCCCACGCAGGCACACCCACTGAGGCGATCGCCTTTCCCCGCCTACCGCGACTCTTTAGACGACTTGGCGAATAGCAGATCTTATAACGAGAATGCGATCAAAAAGGTTGGATTACTCACAATTGTTTACATTTCGACTGCTTTGCCACATGACGGCCTCTAGATATCTCGGCGCTTGGCTCGGCGATATGACTAGGAAACCAACCATCGCGAGTGTCGCTTACTAAATCATCTGTTGGGTAGACATTGTATCATTTTTTGATGGTTTGCTTCCTCCCAAGCCGTAATAATCATCAGTCATACTCACCGATCCCGAGGAGAAGGGTTGTCCAGAAGGACCTGCCTTGAGATCTCGAAGACGAAAAGTTGACGATTTCCAAACGATCGCCACGAAAACTAACAAGACCAACCTGAATAGAGACACTTATGAGAAATATCTCATGGTAGTCTCACCTGAGGCTGAAAACAAAGATCCCAGTAGCATGGCAAGCACACTGCACGGGTTGTTGCAGCCATGCATGTTCAAGAAGAACCCTTGCCATGGTTACACTTTCCAACAGACAAGCCAAGATAAAGCCGTTGGTTTTCAAAGCCTCTTACAGAAAAAACTCGCTACAAGGATATGGTCGAGCCCGGATATACCAAGGATATAAACGAGGATATCCTTATAGCGAGTTCCTTGGCGTAGGCGACAGTAAGGTTATATATTTGACTATTAGGAATATATAAGTTAGTCACTTATACAAGAGTAGTACTGTACGTATAATTGTATATCCTTGTCTAGACGACCTCCTTTTTAACTAAAAATACTAATATTTTATTTAGAACTTACTTAGAATTACTTATATCCGATAAATCCCTTAGAATTAGGAGGTTCTAAGGATAAAAACGAGGATAATTGTTACGGAGTTGGAGGAACTAGGGGTTGATCACGTGTAGCGCAGCATGTAGTATGTGTCACGTGCGCGCTGCTGGCATCCTGTATTTAAGCTCTCGTTCCTCTGGAACTCTCTTCCTTCCTCACTTTGTTGTTCGCTCAATACAGCAGTTTCCGTTTGACTCCGTATTCATCACAGCAAGCAGTGGTTCACTCCACACGGTTACATTACAACAAAGTCACCTCTTCGCCTGGGAAGGCCTGTTATAATATCCCACTTTGTTTATTTGTTTTTGGCTGACGA
>CAJVRM010000184.1:218613-299050 GCA_911693285.1 Hymenoscyphus albidus | reverse complement strand
CAAACCCGACATTCAACATGATTGCCTTTTTCCAGCTTCTTGACGTGCTTCCTCAAAAAATGCCTACTTAAAGAACCGGGATTTGCATATGACACAACCCTCTCACGCGTTGTTAGATTCGGATTTCCAACGCATAGGAAACACATGGTTGGCCTCTTGTCTGTCTTGATCGATAATACCGCCTTGCGCAATATACTTTCCGACGATAGTGCTATTAAGTTTTCGGGTTTGACGGTCATGTCGTTTGCGGGTTGACCTATTTGAACACGACGGCTGGGTGTCCCCTCCTCCACGCCACAGTATGCGGTCACAGCATTGATAGCTGTGATCCTCCGTTGGTGTTCCTTTTCTAGCGTCGTCTCGGGCAGATTCAATATAGAGTCTATTAGGAGGAGCTGTTCCGGCGTCATTTGATCTGACCGCTGTAATGCCTCTCGAGTCTCCTCGTGGACTACCTTTCCGGACAACTGTCGCTCGCTATCGATCACAGGCTGCTCCTTCTTAAATCGGTCTACAATCTGGACAAGCAACTTCCTCCGCTGCCGCTGTTTCTCATTTGTGACGCGTCGACAGGCTTTCTGGTGCTTCTCGTTACTCTGAGTATCCAGTGGAGCTTCTGCAAATTTTTTCGCCCGCCCAATTAATTTGACAATACATGGCAGGCGATTGACAGATGTGGAATGCTTTGTGGTCAACTTGCATGGACGGCGGGGATCAATTGACCGGCTCATTGAACATGCAAATCTCATCAAATCCTTCTCTGGCTTCATACCACGGTAAATCTTAGCAACATCGGCAGTGATCCTTCGATCGAGGTAGTGTTTGAGGAAAGTATCGATGCTAGAATGTTGTAGGATCAGATTCTGTAGGGACTCGCTAACATCCGCTATGAGGGCCATACTATATTAGTATGAAAACTATGATGTAGGAGTATTGGCACTTACGGCTCTCGTTCAAGGCCTTTGCGGCCCCATCACGGAGTTTATAAGGCCCTGTCACAGCAGCAAAGCCGGTGATCTGACCACCTATCTTCATCCGGTAGCGTACTGAATCCGAGGTGACCTGTACTTTATGAGCAATGCGGACGCCGTGCGCTTCACGGACAGCCTGACAGAAGATAAAATTATCATCCAGCTCCTCTTTCAACGGCAACGGTTGCTCATTTGTTCCATCCAGGACCTCGAGGCTATATAGCTTCTCTGGGGAAATAATACTCGGGGACTTGAAGGCTTGGATTTTGAATAGCATGCCAAGTAGGAAGACGTGAGGGCTAGGTACTAGAGTTGGGTCGAAGATAATCTCCGGGATGGGGAAGGTATTGCTTAAGGGTTAGTTAGTAGACTAAAGCAAAAATATAAGCAGACTTCACGTACGCGTCTTTCGAGCCGAGATAGCCCTTCGTATACTCAGCTGTTAGCTCAATAAAGAGTCGAGGACGGCTTCCATTTGGGTCTCGGATCAGGTTAAATTTGAAATGTCGAAAACGGAGATTCACAAGCGCCTCTGGTCGATTACCAGTTATCCCTGCGAGCTGGCAAAACAAAATCAGTTGAATGCGAAGCCAGCCGATCTCGAAAGTCATCTCTCTTGTAGCAAGGAGTACGCGAGCAAACTCGGCCAGATCTTCGACATACATCGTAGCGCTCTCCCGCTTTGTATTGGCCAGGTCCTTTTCGTCAGCCACAAGCCTAATAACCTAAAGGTTACGTTAGCTTTAGATTCTAGATAATGAGAAGAGAATTGAAAGATATGCTTACATCTTGACCTTGAAGTTGGACCATATCATCAATCTTCCGACCAGTCTCGCACTTGTATACTAGCTGGTACCATTTACAGAACTTTCCTAGAGAGCTTGTATGTTTGATTCCAGGTCGCCTTCGTCCGCCCTTCCCCCGTCGTTGGTAGCAAACCCAGCTGAAGAAACCATGAAGGAATTCGGCCGAGACCGTATTGAAGCATTGAAACGGATCTTGTCTAATAAATGTACAGTAGCTACAGATAGAGTGAGGTTAGCACAAGTTTCCTAAAATTGATCTATATCTAGTTCATACCAATCGTGCTGCTCCTTCACCCAGTCAAGCCGATCTTGGGTATTGGGACTGTACCGACGTGACCTGAGCCGCCGTACATCGAGCTTTGCTGCCGCAGCAAGGTAATATTCTGGAGGGCGCCGGACTTCGTCCTCGAAAGGCGAGGCATCATCTTCTGTGTCGCTGACGGGCTCAGCTGCCACGCTTGTAAGGTTGGAAACTTTGGTAACGTCAGGCTCATCGTCGCAGCTATCGAACAAGCTGTCTGCCTCAGTATCAGCTATGCTGCGCGTCTCATCGTCGCTGGACTGGTAGCCTTCCTCGTAGTGTCGCTGGAGAATTGAGATGCAAGGCACGATGAACGAGCTATGCGGTAGGCGAGAATATAGTTGGTGACAGATCGAAAGGTGTGCCGATTGGCAGCGATCGACTGAGGAGGGCGGAGAGCGGGGTGGGAGATAGAGGGGTGGTTGAGGAAGCAAGAAACCTCGAGGGAGTGATGAGCACAAGAGGGAACCGGCGAGGGGCGATGGCCGTTTTTATAGGCATCTCGAGAATGAATTTGGTTAACATAGCGAAGGCTGTTTAGGAGAGAGCTTCTTCTGGCTTTGTAGAGCCCCTCTAGAAACGGGGGCATAATAAGCGGGGGTGATGACTGTGATGGGCATGAGAAGATGAAGAGGGAGGCGCGCAGCGACCAAAAGGTGCACTGTGCTCGGTGGCCGCATCAAAGGGCAGAGGTGCGGGATTATCCGAAAGCTGGTTAGCAGACCCCTCAAAGCAGCTGTCCAACCCCCTCGAAAACAGTACCCTTCTAACCGTTACACCGTGTAATAGAGTATAAAATCGAACGTAGGAGTAACTTATAATATCTATAGTATAGGACCTAAGTGTAACGAATACTCAAACTGGCTAACTAAACTGGGCTGGGTGTTCGCTGGTTGGTATGCTATGATAAGAAGAAGACTATCGGGTTGTTCACTTGGAAGTGAACTCGTTACTTGTATCAAAGATGTCAAACTAATATGATAAGATTGATAACTAAGTTGAGCACGAAGCTCCTATATAATGGCAGACGTGCCAGTCTTATATAGAACCTCTGTTCTCCACTGGATCATATGGATCATGGTAACAACTTACTGATCCTGAAGTGAACTCGTTACTTGTATCAAAGATGTCAAACTAATATGATAAGATTGATAACTAAGTTGAGCACGAAGCTCCTATATAATGGCAGACGTGCCAGTCTTATATAGAACCTCTGTTCTCCACTGGATCATATGGATCATGGTAACAACTTACTGATCCTACTGATCCGTTCCTCTGGATCTACTGGATCACTTGGATCATTCGATGATCCTGCTGATCTGACTGATCCAATCACGTGATAACGAGCTCTATGAAATCCTTGGATACTCAGCTAGCCTGAGTAACCATCCAATATGTTATAACTACTTCGAGGTGTGTTTGTTCTGTCAGGACTCCTCCTCCTCCTCCTCTATAGAGTTTATTAAAGAAGGTCTTTTAGTAGTAGTAGTAGAAGAGGTTATTTGGTAGTAGAAGAGGTTATTTAGTAGTAGAAGAGGTTTATATAAAGGGGGGGAGGGGTAGAGTTAAAAAAGTATTCGAGTTAAATTCGAGGGTAGGAGTATTCAAGTTAAATTTAAGAGAAGGAGCGTTATAGATAAATTCAAGGGTAAGAGTATTCGAGTTAAATTTAAGCTTATTTACTTATATCAAGTACTTTTACCTTTAATTCTAGTACTATTATATAACCCTAACCCTGAGCTAGTTTATAATTTGCGAATTACGATTTCGTATTAAATAGGATTGAAATTTAAGATTTACGATTTACGAATTAGTATTAAGTCTATTCGGCCTTTTAGTACATTCAGGATGCCGTAGAAGAACAGGGTTTGCTGCATGCAGCCCGATATGATATCTGTTTCCCAACAAGTACACAGAAGTATAACATAATAAAGAAAAAGAAACAAATCAAAATCAACCACTCTCGTTATCTTTCGATATACTTAAGTTCAGTGAAGATATTTTTTGCTTCTTACTTAACGCAACCGCATCTGTTTTGGATCACAGCGATTTAGAATCATAACATCATAGGATGCTCATGGTCAAAAGGCTCAACTATTGAAATTGCTAATCAGGTTTAGGCTCAGAGGTCGCTATGAATCACACCAGCTTATCCAAAACCACAAAGCAAGTATCATCTGATATTTTGATGTTTTGGATTTTGCAACATGCTTGGATATCAACAAATCGCTCAGACAACTCCCTCAGTCTGCTTCGTTGTCTGCGTCATTGGAATTGTCTCCTTTTTTGTGTGAACTTTCCCACACCCGAGAAAAGTCCGCGCGGTTCAAAAAACCTTCGTTGTAACGCTGAGTAGGCGGATTAGCCGCTGGAGCCGGACTGGGACCATCGGACAATCTAAGTTCCTGGCCTGATTCTTCAACGATGGATGAAATCTGAGGGTCTTCAAATCTGGCAGGTTCTGGCGCACTTTCCGCAACTGATAGGGATTCGAAATCCATCTCATCTGGCTGTATTTGAGGCGCTTCCCTTGGTGTCTCCTTATGCGAAGCGGACATGGTATTGTTTTGGGGCTTTCCTTCACGGGTTTCGAGAACCATCCTGTTTGAATTTGCAATACGACGCTTTTTGGGCCTTGCCAACCTTCGACCCACTCGACTTCCTGCAGGAGGTATCCTGTATGGTTCCTGATCCGACGATCCTGAAAAGTGTTTCCTGGAGAGCAGTTAGCAAGCGATGAATAATGAGTAACCGCCAAATATACCGTTTCTTGATCAACGCATTTAGACTTGGGCTTGAACTGTGTCGTCTCATTTGCTTCTTTTGCAGGAAGTCTTCAGCTGAGTATTGGTGCTGCATCTGTCGAGTTTGTCGTGCAAAGAACATTCCACGATTGATGTTACTGAGGCTGCCCCTTCTTTGCTGGATTCTTGGAGAAGACATATGCCCAGGGCTTTTATTAGACAGGTTATGCTTCCGACGAAGCCTGAGGTGCTCGAAGCCGCGAGAACGTTTACGTTCATAGTATTTCGCTACATGATCTACGGTATCTGGTCTCCAGCAGTCAGCCATTCGATGGCACAGCTCGTAAGCTTCGAGGAGTTGCGGATCGTTCTCGAATTTGTCCCAGATATCTTCGCATTGGGAGAAGAAGGGATTGAATAAATCCGACCACCTGAAATTCGTTAGTTTTATGAGCAACGTCATTGTTGTCGAAGTAAATCGCACATATCTTGCCTTCGATACTCACGGAGGAGGTCCTGGTCTGGCATGATTAGGGAATGTGAATTATGGTAGCTTTTTCTCAGCCCTCGAGTTCCGTTATTCATACTTAGAAATACGACGGACACGACCCGGTGGTGCAATTTATCCAAAGAAGGGCGCTGAGGAGGTTTTAAGCATCTAGGTATACGTCTACTGATAGCGTAACGCCTTGTAAACACAGGCAAGAGCGAGCATAAATTTTGAGTTCCGACAACAGTTTTGCAGAAGAGGAAAGAACAACCCATAGAACCTGATATCATACAAGGAAAGAGAAAAGCAAGGATTCTTTCCTACCAGCATACTTCACTTCAAACGATCTGTTCGTTCCATTTATTCAGAGTAATCAAAATGACCGACCTCAGTTAGATCAAAGAATGAATGTATGAGACCAACCTACTCTCATAAAAAGAGAAAAAGAACCCCCGCTAATGCCTTGCCCGCCGAGGAGAGCCTACTGATAGATCCAAAGCAATAAGTAGATAATGCTGCGGCAATTGGTGGTCCCAACTAGCTTTTGGAAGGGATAAGAAAAACTACTCTGACAGCGCTTGATCTTAACAAGTAACAAGTGATTCAAAAAAAATTAAAAAAATACAATTGGTCCCTTCTGGGGATTTTGGCACAATACCATTCCGCAGATGTTGGTCAGGCGGACGATAAAAGATGACTTGGATATTGACATGTGAATTGACCTTCAGTCAGGCGCTCTAGTAACAACTCGTCGAGGGAGAATGCCTAACTTATAAAAGTTCAGACTCCTGCAGACACTTGACTTGCATACAGGCGATCGCTGAACATATATTTCAGGCCACTCAAAAGAATCGAATTTAGAGTCAGACCAGATAATAGAAGTAAACCGCTTGATTTATTGCTCTGTGACGCAAAAGACTCATAGAAAACGCTCCTCATACCCGAGGAAACCCCAAACAAAACCACACACACTCTCCACAAAACCGAAAACTCGAAAAAGGGGGGTATCACACTCAAGAACCTCCACAAAAAAACCAGACCTCACTCCTTCCCCCCAAACGCCCCCTCCTTCTCCATCGTCTTCCCAATCCACTCCCTCAACGCCCTAAACCTCTCCACCCCACCTCCCTCCCCCGTCACCGCCTTACTAACCCCATCCTGTTCCCTCATAAACGTCGCCAAATTCCTCCCAAACCTCTCCCTCTCCACCTTCTCCACCTTCCCCCTCCTCTTCATACTCCCCTTGCCACTCGTCAAACTCTTCATCGCGACCTTGCCTAGCTCCGCATCGCCCTTCTTCGAGGACTCGACCAAGTCCGGGAGCGCATCGCCGAGGGATTCGAGGGTGGTGACAAGCTTCTTTGAGGGTCGACGTCGCTTGAGGGGTTTCTTGGTGCTGGATTTGGAGATGCGGTTTAGGAAGGTGGAGGATTTGATGAGGCGCTTGTCTTTTTTTGTGGATGGGAAGGAGGAGGAGGTGGTGGGTTCTTTGGGTTCCGGGCGGGATATGAGGCCGGAGCCTGAGCGTGGTTTGGAGGCTGTTTTGGACCGGATTGAGGGTCGTTTTTTGGGGGCTGTTGGGGCCTTGGATGGTTGTGTTAGTTGGGTAGGTGGTTAGGGTTGAATTGGGGGTGAGCTTACCATGGTTGTGTAGGTGTAGTCAATTGTGTTTCTGATGCGTGATTCCGACTCTCTGATGATGCTCTGATAAGATGTTGAATTGTGTTGTACCTACAGGTAGGAAGGGTATGGTATGTTGTTGCGGTAACGAATCAGACGATCCGTGAATTGAAAATCTGGGGAAGGTCTAGCGAGCCAGCACCCCAGAAAGCGCAACCAGTTATTTTAAGCACAAGCACAACTTTCACAACCCCCACCATAGCAAATTCATCCCACCATGGAATCAGCCAACTCCATCGCCGCAACTCTAAGATTGCAAATCACCGCCACGGAAAAGCGCCTTGCTAGTCTAAAGCAACAACTTGCTGATATTGAAGAAAAGTCCGCCGAAAATGTATCAGTTTCCCCTGAGGTTCCCGTGACTCAGAAGACGAAATGGCCGTTATCTGCAGAGGAGTATAAGAGATATGGTAGACAGATGATAGTTCCTAATGCTGGGCTTAAAGGTACTACATTATTTTCTATCACTAGTTCTCAGTCTAAATTCTTACTAGGACAATTACGACTCAAATCCGCATCTGTTCTCATCATCGGAGCAGGAGGCCTCGGTTGTCCATCCTCTGCCTACCTCGCTGGAGCAGGCGTGGGAACAATAGGGATAGTCGATGGAGACACCGTAGAAATCTCGAATCTACATCGTCAAATACTGCACAACACATCCACAGTCGGATTGAAGAAAGTCGACAGCGTAATATCATATTTAAAAAAGTATTCTTCCTCCACTTAAACCCCATCCAGCAACTAACAAAAAAAAGTCTAAACCCAAATGCAACATACATCCCATACGACATCCATCTCACACCTCAAAACGCAGAAGAGATAGTATCAAACTATGATCTGGTACTAGACTGTACAGACCACCCCACCTCCCGCTACCTCATCTCAGACGCCTGCGTCCTGCTCTCCAAACCTCTCGTGTCCGCCTCAGCACTCCGTACAGACGGCCAACTGATCGTCCTCAACTCGCCACCACTCCCAGTCGGGAATCCAGAAGGAGGTCCCTGTTACCGCTGCGTATTCCCTAAACCACCACCAGCAGCAAGCGTCGTAAGCTGCGGCGACGGCGGAATCATCGGGCCCGTCGTGGGAGTTATGGGAGTCTTGCAAGCCTTGGAAGCCATCAAGTTGATTGTGAGCGGGAAGCTGAAAGGAGATGGTGAGCCTGTGGCAAGCAGTATGCTTCTATTCTCCGCCAACGGAAATCCGCAATTCAGAAGTCTGAGGATGAGAGCAAGGAGTCCGAAATGTGCTGCTTGCTCAGAAAATGCTGAGTTGACGCTGAAGAACTTGCCAGAAATGGATTATGCGTTTTTCTGTGGTCTTACAGCACCTGTCAATATTTTGGAAGCGGAAGAAAGAATTGAGGCAAAGGAGTATGAAAAGCTGAGTAAAGGGACCAAACAACATTTGTTGCTTGATGTGAGAGATAAGGTGCAATTCGATATCTGCAATCTAGAGGGCTCGATCAATGTTCCATTTTCCACATTTCAAGGAGGTCGGCCTCTATCCCAAGAAGGGGAACAGCCATCGTGGTTACCCGAGAGCTTTGCGCCAGACTCACCAATCTATGTCGTATGTAGGCTTGGAAACGACAGCCAAGTTGTGACGAGGAAGCTCAAGGAAAGCGGGCTGGGAACTCGAGAAATCAAAGACATAAGGGGAGGACTGAAATCTTGGAAAGAGCAAGTGGACGATTCATGGCCTGAGTACTGAAGACGTGGAGTACATTGCAATGAAAGTAGGATTTGGTATTCTTTGTATACGGATTGGGCCAGTAGTACAAGAGGGAGAGGTTCACATAAAGGCCTGAGTTGTGTAGCATATCCTAGCATACATCATCATTACCCCCACCTAACAAAAGAAAATTATTGCATAGAGTCGACGGACCGTCATGTCCTCCTATTATCTTCGTATCACACAGCGTAAATTCCTCAAAAGCTTGTATGTCGTTTCCTGTTGAATGCTCGCTGGTCCTTCAGCCAATGTCGGTATTCCGTCACACTTCCAATCTTCTCGCCGTAGTAATCTAATATTCTCGTCAGCTTCATACTACAACTCGAAATTTGATTTAGCCTGTAGCTATCCAACCAAACGTACCAGGGACTGGATTCGCCACTGAGCTAGTGCTTGGATCAACACGGAACTTCTTAATCCTCGCATAAAACTCCCTCTCCCTCTCATCAATCTGCTTCCGGTACTTGTTATTATGCAAATTGAACGCCGCCGTTCCCACAAACGGACCCGCCAACCAACCCAGGCCCCCGCAGGCAAAGGTAATCAGACCAAACGAGATAAACGGGTCGAGCGGGATCTGCGCAGATAGCTTATCCATGTCCGTCGTAGTCAACAATTGCGCGCCGGTGACGAAGGCCGTGGCACTGGAGCCGATGGACGAGGCGAGTTGATAGCGACGGCGCTTCTTCCGTAGCTTGAAGAAGGTATTCCAGTTTAGGTGCTCGGGTGGTGTTTGGTCTTGCTCGGGGTCATTGGGTGAAGGGGTGGTGATTGTGGAAGCGGATCGTGTTGAAGGAGGGGTCAAATTGGGTCTCTGGAATGAAATGTGACGTTTTGCGACGGGGACTCGTCTTGGGACTGGGTTGGAGGCATCCTGTGCTTCACGCGGGGTCACGGAGGTGGTGTGGTATGGATTGGGTACGAGGAGGGATGCTGGAATACGACAGCCCAGTGCTGCGGTACGGATCGTGGGCGCTGTATACAGCATGGCGGGGGCGGGGTGGTGGTGCTTGCTACAGTATGGGATTTGCGTTGACGTGAAGATATTCGCATGAGGTTTTCCACTCCACAATACAGGTAGGTACCCACTTTCGAAATCTTGGCATGTCTCCACCTGCACCTGCTAAGGCAAGCCACACCTCCACTGCAGTGGCTGAAGCTGGCAATTGTGGCCAATCACAGCCGCCGCGGGGTTGAGCTTCTCCTCCTTCCCACCTTACTTCTTTCCAAACCTCACTCCTCTACCAAGTTGGTATACTTCAACTCCAGCCTCTCTTCGCATCTAATTCTTTCAATCCCTCTGTGCAAACCCTTTCGGTATATCTGCTTGAGTCACGGACGGAGTACTACTCGGGTCCGGGGCCATCTCTCAACTATCAAACTGGACAATTCCTCGTAGATCGAAGCACGACGATATCGATCTTGCGGGATTAACAAATCAGATCCTCGCCTTCACTTTCGCTCTTATGCTTCCTAGTTGATCTTCTCGCCTATTGGAGGTTAACAAGTCCACCTGCACCTACAGGCCAGGTAGCGGGCAGCCTGCTCACCACGTGAAGAAACACCCGTGGACCCCGGCCTGGAGAGGATCACGGGACAACTTCAGATCAGAGTACCTCCGTACCTTGCATAAGTTCCTGTTGAGCCATTTACCAGAAGGTCACCAACGGCCACAACTTCAAACGAGAGCATGGCTGACAACTCCAACCATCAATCCAGTCCTGGTATAGGCGAGGATAAAATGCCCTCATCATCAAAGTCATATTTTGATTTTGTAGTCGCGAAACGACCCGTTTACGTTCCTAACTCTGGCCCGCCATTGCAGCCGATTTCACTCCTACTCCCTCACGACAAGCCGATGCTGATCCAAGCCGAGATCCAACTTAGTGAAGACCCAGGTCGGTGGGTGTACCAAGTGTACGACCCAGAAAAACCCGGCCTTAGGGTCAGCGTTAGACCAGAAAAGATACTTGACTGGGTATCCCCTCGAACCCTGGAGAATTGGGAGCTCGACAAACCAGCTCGTCAGGAAAGAGAGCGCGAGGAATTAAAACAGGAGAAATTAGCAGAGGCGGCAAAACGCAGGTCGAAGAAGTTGAAGAAGAAGAAGAAGAAGAAGTCACGTGCAACAACCCAAATTAGCAAAAACGACAAGAGAAGACTTACAACCAATGCCCCTATTTCTGCCGGTCCTGGTCGGAAACGAAGAGTGGCCGCGGAGGAAGAGTTGGTTTTTACGTCACCTACTACGACTAACAGAAAGCCGAAAGGTCCTTCACTATCTACACCTGCTAAGAACATCAGTTTAATAACTGAAGACGAGGATGAGGACGAGGACACTGATGCTGTTCTCATTGCGGAACAGTTGCATGGGGCTGTTGGTCGTACATTTGGCCCCTTCAAGAGCGCTCAACCTACTGCAGCCTCTACTCCCCTTCGAGCTCCTTCTACACCAACCTCTGTAGGTAGGCAGGCAAGCAGACAGCCACCCGCCAAAAGTCCGCTTTTCTCTTCTAGGTATGCCGAAGCTAGCGCCTCTAGTATACAATTTAGAAAAGACTTGGAAGAGTTGGAACAGGAAACACCTCGTCGTAACGGAGAGCGCTCTATTAGGGACAAATACCCTAACTGGGCAAGGTCTCCAACAATGTTCAAGAAGTCCCCAGAAAGAAAGGCCGCCCTCACACATATTAAGAATCCCTTCCTGAAGAAGCAAGAAGACGAGGAAGACATGGGTGAGGATTTGGAGTCCGTTTCTGACGTTGTTATGGAAGAAATCGAGGAAGAAGTCGAGCAAGATGAGGCTGAGGAAGAAGCTTCTCAAAGCGAGTATGGTGAGGTAGAGGAGATTTTGAATGAAAGGGAGTGGACTTACGATGACGGTACGTGGGGGGATCAGTTTTGGATCAAATGGGTGGGTTGGGGACACGAATCGAATACTTGGGAGCCGGAGGGCAATCTGAATTCTTCACTTGTCGCGGAATATCGAAAAAAAAGACGGGAGAGAAGATCCAGGTCAAGCACAGCACACCCTTCATCGCACAAGAATCGTACAATCAAATCAGAATCGGCCACACCAAGTTTGAGCGGCCTTCAATTAAGAATTCAAGTGAATGCCCGTTCTCACAACAGCCTCTTCGTGAGTGACGATGACGACGACGACAGTGATAAAGATAAGGGTAATAAGGATGGCGACGATGAGCTAGACAGTCAACCTGTTGTTACAGGAAAGGATATCAGAAAGTCTAAGGTGCCTATTGTGATCGACAGCGATAGCGACGAATTTTAATAATGAGCATACGAACGGAAGAAGGATATCAAAGGGTGCACAGAAAAAGGTGGTTTACAGCCATCCAATTGGGCTTACTAGAAGAGGCTGGTCATTGCAAATCTCGCATACAATACGGATACTCAAGGTCTGTCACACACACACACATATGGGGAATGGAGTTGTTTTTTGTTTTTTGCTAGAGAGTCTTTTGAGGTTTACTTGGTAGGCTCTCTAAAGTTTCTATGTAAATATGTAGGAGTACCGTCACGATCATGAACGAGCGGGCGTTGGGAGGGGCATACTGGGCATTGCAGCATGAAGATACCCCTTGACGAACAATAAATACCCCTGAATATGGAAGGAAGGAAGGAACGTGGTCATGGAAGTCAGATTGTAAATGGCATTGAGTTCATTACATGGCGCACAAAATCCACAAACCCCATTTCTCAAAAAAAGGTAACTCCTCTTTCTTTCTTTCTTCTTGAAGTCTTACAGTACGAGATGAGCATCCGCAGCATCAAAATCAAAATCAAGCGCCATTAACATAGGTTCTTACCCCCTCCTGCCCCTATTTTATAAAAACCGCGTAGCTATTCTCCCCGTCCCACACTATAGATAACCTACAATTAATCCGAATTGAATCGAATCGATGAAATCCAGAGTCAATCTTACTCGTAGAGCCCCGAGAATCCCTCCAATTTGCAAACACAGATGTTCAAACAAGCTGTGGGTCTTGGGAAGATTACACATTCCACCAATGGCAAGTTGGTAAGGAACACCATTGATATTGATATTGATATAGCCACTGCGATGCCGCGATGCCGCGATGCGTGCGAAAAGGCTAAGCTTGAAAATTTGGAAGAGCGATTTGTTTGTTGTTGGAGTGGGATCTTGAGGTGAAGGGTTTGAGGGGTTTGAGGGGGTCTGATGAGAAAGCAAGGAAGGAAGTAATGGAGGAGGAATGAAGGAGCCAGTTTCTAGCGTCTTACAGTTTTATAGAGAGGAGAGGAGAGGAGAGGAGAGGAGAGGAGAATAGACTAGATCAAGTAAAGTGTTTGTTTACATTTACCCTTCCACTGTGACACTGTCTCTGATAGAACTTCCAAACTTCCAAACTTCGAAAGACTTCCACTATACCCTAAGACCTTTACAGATACAGCTACCTAGCTAATCATCCTACCAAGTTTATACAAGAAGAGCATATTACACAGCAATTACTAGTATCAGTTCAGTTCAGTTCAGTTCCATCTCCCCAGTCTCCCCGGTCCCCCTCCTCCCCCATGCCAGTCCAGTCCAGTCCAGTCCAGTGCCAGCCATTTGCAAGAACCGCGTCCCATGTTGTGAAGACTATAATCTAGTAACAGGCAGAGTACCCAGATAAGCATACAATACAGTAACAGTACAGTCCAACTCTTCCCAGTACGATTCTCTAGTTAGTTCCCTAGTACCCATCCGCCCACCCAACCACCTCATCTATCACTCACTCCACCATTCAGCCCATTCACCTCTCAAACCCCAAAACAAGATCCACGAAAGCAGTCCTCACATCAGAGAGAAAACAAGAAAAGGGAAATCTCACAGATCCACAGGATCTTCTCAAAACCCCCTTCCCCCCCTTTCACTTTAAAAGAGTGTTCCAAACAGAGATAAGACGACCATACCATTGCACTCGCTTATCTCATATCATTCATTATCTTTACTTCATCATAATACAACCTATTCCATCCCACCTGCCTGCCTAACCTGCCCTTTCTGTCCCCTTCAACCAACCAACCATCTATCAAACCATGCGTAAAACCCTAACAACCCCTTGACCAGTCATCTCATCCACTAAGAATACCAACGTCCTAAGCTGCACAAAGATACAAAGCCAAGCCAAGCCCATGCACACCACAAGAATATTTGTTTCTCCTTTGACCCCTGATTATCTGTATCGTATCTCGCCCAAACGTTCAAGCACAGGTTTGTCCTGTGAACTTCACCTCCAGCAATGCAAGCACAACGATCATCATCTTCATATCTCACAAGGCCGTTTTCAGCATTCCAATGCCATTTCGTCTTCGCTTTTCGAAACCGCTAAGTGAATCCACGTTAAGAATCGATTCTTGGTGGACTCTTCGAGTCATGCGATTTGCTTTTACCGAATGGGCTCGAACTCCGTGATTCATCATGTCTATAATTTCGCAAAAAACGAACAAAATATTAGAATTACTGGTTTGCATGTCTTTACCCCTAAACGCCGAAGAGAAAATGAAAGGGAGGGGGAGCTAGTATTCTATCCTAGGTGGATAGGGGATGTGGTGTACATACGATCTCCGCCGCTCGCCTTCCTTTCTGAACCCTTCAATCGTTCGAAAGATCTCCTTTCGTCCACCCGCAGCATCTACTAATTTCCCCCCCATAGACATGCTAACCTTCTCCCTCGCATTCGCGCTAAGAAGCTTCTTTAGAAGAAGGTGACGCATAAGAATGCACACATACACCCCGCAATCGCTGCTATTTGTCTGCTTAGGACTATCCTCTAGATCCATGAACCGTAAAGGTTTGCCAAGCAGAACCGACAATTGATTAGTAGCATGATACGCATCTCGGTAGTTGTGTTGAGTCAAAGAATCGTAGTGAAAAGCGACGCCGTCGAGGATTGAGACAAGTAACAGGGACCAATGCGTTCCTTCTTCGGGTCGAGTAACGTTCTGTGCATTATTGATTGGAAGAAATATATGTGTTGTTCTACTAAAGTTTGGGAGGGCTTCTCGAAGGGTCAGAGCATCGGGCGTCTTCATTAACATGAATGCCATTGTGGGCCGCAGTAGTACGATGTGGGAGGAGGGGTAGAGCTTGAGCTCTTCCCGTTCGAGGTATCTATTGGCGTCTTAGCTTAGTGACGAGCTCGAAGACGGAGAAGTGGAGGGATATACTCTTCCCAGAACGCTATGCACTGTGCTCAATTAGCATATATAACTCGAGTCAAAGGTGAAGAAGGTGAAGACGTTACATTATCCGTGAGCCAGTCATTATTCTTGAGGGTATCAATATCTTCCTTCATCACTGTAACTTTATCAATACAGTCGAAGTTAAATTTCCAGACCTCACTTACACCGAACATCGTAGTCTTTCTCAGTTAGCAATCATATTCCTGGCTTCGCAGATCGAGGGAGCTACTAGGGGTGTACTTACAGCTTAAATATGCATCGTCAGGCTGCAGCTGTGATATCCCAAGGCGCCAGGTCAGCCAGCGCTTTCCTAACAGGATCCTCATATTCCGGAAAATCGGAGAGAGCAAAGCACGGTGAAGGAAGACATACCGTGTCACCAAAATGTTTGCTAACTCTGCCCTTGAAGGGGTGGAAGCCTTTGCCTGACATTTTCGGTCTTTTCTCTCTTCGCAGAGGCAGGGCTGAGAGAGGAACGCGGGGTTGGGTCGAGGCTGCGGGTTGTCGCAGATGGGAATGGATCGTCCAGAGGTCGTCGGTTTGGGGATGGTACTCCGTATAGGAGATCACGGCGATGCGGTCGTGGGATACGATTTTGCACCGAGGGAAGACGAAGGACGCTGAGAGGGGAATTGTCTGTAATGTTGATTGTTATCTGCTGTTGACTTGACTTGACGTTCGTCGTCACTGTCTGGAGAACCTTGCGGAGTAACCGCGCTCCCACGCCGCCATTACCCCAGCACCAACCCCGGTCCGATCCCAGTACTGAGTACTGTATGTCAAGGCCCGACATTCAAGGTGAATGTACGGTACGAGGTAGGTAATCACAGCCAATTTATCATGTGAATCTATTTCATTATGTCAACTGTTTGACTCTAAATAAGCTAGTGTAAGCTCTGCCCCTTCTCCTTGTTGATCCCATCGCCTGAATGCCAATTGCAAAGCCAATCCGCCATATCCGCCAAATCCAGCACTGCCACTCTGCCACATCTCATGTTCTAATCAAACGTAGCCTTTATCCCCTTTGCCCAAGGCCCAGCTACATAATCCGACAATATCACAAGCAAATTTATACCATCATCCATCAGCTAAAGCCAGCAAAGAAAAGCGACTCTCAAACAATGATGCACCTCTTCTAAACACCCTCTCTTCCTTTCCTAATCTTCTCCCGGATCGCTGCCTGCTTTGCTTTCCAGCCTTCGGTAAATTGAGCAACCGAATTCTTCTTCGTTGAGGCA
Source organism: Hymenoscyphus albidus (assembly GCA_911693285.1). NCBI lineage: Eukaryota > Fungi > Ascomycota > Leotiomycetes > Helotiales > Helotiaceae > Hymenoscyphus > Hymenoscyphus albidus. The sequence goes on along the minus strand of CAJVRM010000184.1, from coordinate 282,882 downwards.
ACGACCTTTGCAATTGCTCTGCCCGAAGCTTTATATGCTTTCGCCATGGCACTCTTCTTCACCGACAGGCCTTCTGCAATCTTCTTCTTTTCTTGTGTTCGCTGCTCGACCAGATTGTCAACAATTTTCGCTCCGCCGTCCTGGTATTGTTGAACGAGAAGGTCCATTCGATCTTCTTCGCTTGCTAGTCTAATGATCATTTCCTGTTTCATCATTAGCAAGGGAGAATCTAGACTCGAGCCATGAGCTTACATCTGCAACCCGGTGAACCGCATCTTTTAAATTGGTATAGTGTGGCCTCAACGCAACATTCCATGTTTCGTTACCAGAGACGTCTTGTAAAGGACTTCTTACTAGGTCACTACTCAGGCGGCTGTTTGAGTTATCACTACACATACTGGGAACCGAAATCTCCAATGTAGGGTGAACTGCGCCTTCCACGAGCGTCTTTTCCGGATCGTCAACATACACCTGCGTTCTTTTGCTCCCAAGTTTTGTCTTACTGATTCGAGCTCCTCGTGGTCTGGGGATACTCTGGATCTTCTCAGCTACCGGTAACGCACCTGTCTTTCCTGCCTTCGTACTAGACTCAGTGCGTAAGCGTTCAGTAAAACCACTGGACTTGTGTGCAGGCGGCTGCTCAACAAAAGGATCTGCAAGTATCTGTGGCTCAACAACCTCTCTGCCAACAATGCCTTGGTAATTGCCGTTCTTCGTCTTTTGATGAGGAATGTAGCGTAATTCAACCTTTTCAGGCGATGATGGCCGAGCCTTGTTCTGACTTCCGATTCTTGCTTTGGGTCCAAAGATTCCCTCCGGCTTGAATGATTGTGGTGAGATTGACATGTCTTGGTGTTTTGGCTGACTCAACTTCCGGATCTTTTCATCGATTCCGATATTATCATTAAAGACGGATAAGTTCAAAGGCATAGGACTTCCATTTAAGTCTACTCGTGATGCCTGTGATGATGGCTTTGTGATTGGCCTCTTTCGAGTAACCTTTGTAGCAACGACAAGAGAAGTGGGAGCAGGCGAGGAACTCCTGGCCGAGGCATCGTCAAAATTGACATCTGCCATTCCATCGTCATCTCGTTGTGCAAGGCTGCTTTGTCGTTTCTTGCTTGGCGGGCTCTCCACGCCTGAAATCTCAACGATGTCAAGTTTTCTCTTCGTTGATGGGTTTTCCCTTTGAAGGCTTGCTTGTGGAACAGATCCGGCTTGCGGCTTAGGTGTAGCTGATGCACGCCCTTGGTTGATTGGACCATTTTTGTCGAACGCGATTATCTGCGCCTTTCGATGTGCACTGTCATCAACCAGAGCACTAGCATTATCTTCACCAGTAGCTGCCACAGGAAGTCTTCGTTCATTAGCTGCAGGTGTATTCGCGCTCTCGTTAAACGGAGATGCTTTACGAAAAGCTGCCGGTTTAGCTTGACTTTCTGGGTGGAGCTTAGCCTGCATATCTGCCTCCAATCTCCCTGGCACCGCGGGCTTTTTGAATTGATGTTCTGGAGCTGAGTTGTTCGACTTTTTGTTCTGTGCTTGAGAGTCGAGATTCTGCAAAGGTGACACATTGCGGACCTTCTCTTGAGTCAAACTTCGTCTCTTTTTAGAAGGCGTAGTCTCTTCAACCTCTGCTTTTCTCTTTCGAGATTCTTGTGAGTCGAATGTCCCATCACCCATGTTCGATTTCATGGGCGAGATAATGTCATCGTTCATTGGAGCCTCGGGAGTTTCTCCTACAGCACCCTGATCTTCAAATCCATTCATTGGATCACCAAATGGTTCCTCGCTATCTTCATCAACAACCTTTTCCGCTTGTGATCCACCTTTAGCCTCTGGGGAATCCTCAGAATGAGCATTATCGTCAAGAGGAGGAATTGGTAGGCTCAAGTTGCCCGCGGCCGCCTTCTTTGCGTGTCCCTTGTTGGTTGGTTTAGAATTCTTCTCTGTTATTTCTCTCTCTACTTGTTCAAATGAGACCAGCTCTCTTGGCACCCCTGGTTTTCCAGCTTCCTGCAAAGGCGGCGCAGGTGAAACTTGGGTAGCGTAATCGCCACCTTCAACTTCCGCCAGTGGTAATTCGTGGTCATCTTCAGCCCATTTAGCAATCACTCCCCGAGTTTTCCGCTTCGCACGAGCAGATTTCTTGCCTTGGTGTTCATTTTCGACATTGTCGGGAGCTTCGGATTGTGGAACCGGGGATTTTTCATGTTTACTGCTGGGAACTGGGATCTTGGAGGCTCTCGGAATCTTGGGTAGATTACTTGATTCCTTCGCTACCTGGGAACTTCTGGGGGGGTTCTTCCGGGGAGGTGGGGCTTGAAGTTCTTTCTCCCCATCTAAATTTCTAAGCTGGGATGATTTGGTCGTTGAAGCTTTCTCTCGCATTCCTCCAGTGGCCGATTTTGATTTGGAGGACAGCTTGCCTTGGGGCGAGACCTTCTTTTGAGAAAGCGCCTTCTTTGCCTTTGTCTTTTCAGCACCTTGGTACTTGACAACCCCTCTTTTGCTTTTGGGATTCTTCGGTCTGTTCCGAATCGATGAAATGACAGAATCTTCGTCATCAGAAGCCGTCGGCAAATCATATTCGTCTTGTTGAGCGTTGTCTTTTGAGCCAATGAGTACTTTCGAATTCATCTTTTGCATTTGGCCCTGACTTCGTTCCGCGTGGGCATGAGACGATCCATTCTTTTGGTGGGGTAATTTGACCTGCTGGAAGGTTTTTGGGGTTGAGAAGTTGTGCTCGTCAGAAATATCAAAATCCACCGAATCAATGGCTGGAGAAGGCACGCCACCCAACTTTGCTGCTTCATTCTCCACTTGAGGTTGTGATTGTCTTGTTTTAGATACCGGTTGTGTGATCGGCGCCTTCGCTTTCGACTTTGTCTTTGTCACGGACTTTCTCCTAATTGGAGCGGGCTGCGATTTGGTGTTGGGAAACTTGTTGTCAACATCTGCCTTTAATTGCGCGCGTTTGCTCAACTTCAAGTTTACCACTGACTTCGCTCCTGGCTTTGCGTTTGATGCCACTGCTCGGTCTTCAATCACATCATGACCTGGGTATTTGGCTGGGGGCTTTCCCTTCCCGACCGCGTCCGAATTCTTAGCCCGTGAAGCTACTTTTCCCTGCATATCTGTCTTTGGCTTTGACTTGGCTGCCAGCATGGTGTTAGAAACTGCAGCTGGCTCTTCAGCTCGGTCTTGTGGTTTTGATGGAAATAACCCTCGCTTGCTGAATTTCGTAGGACCTTGTGATTGGGATGGGACAGCGACTTCTTGTCTATCAAGTCTGGCACCGTCATTATTTTTGGCAACAGGAACTCCCCTCCTCTCTTTCGGCTCCTTGGGACTTCGTGTAATTTGGGTATTTTGTGGTGGCGCGTGATACAAGTCCTCTTCGATAGAATCTCCATCAACATTGGTCATTTGTTCGTGGCTGTTGATGTTAACACTTTCAATGTCACTTCCAATCATCGGCTCCTCTTGTGTAGATGTCCTCATCGGAGGTATGTGGCTGTTGATATCAACACTGTCAATGTCACTTCCAATCATCAACCCTTCTTGTGTAGATCTCCCCATCGGTGGTATGTGGCTGTTGATATCAACACTGTCAATTTCACTTCCAATCATCAGCTCCTCTTGTGTAGATCTCCCCATCGGAGGTATGTGGCTGTTCGTATCGTCTGTGTCAAATTCAGTGCAATCCATGGTATCGTTCACCTTTCCATTGAACGTGGTTACTCCCGCGACATCTGCCATCAATGTCTCTGCGAAGTCTGGGGGGCCACGAAGTCTGACACTAGACACATCTGTCTTCTTTCCGTTCAATGTACATAGAAGGCCCACTCCTATTAGAATATATATTGCCGAAAACCCATTCTGTGTTTCTGCTTCATCACGAATGGCTATGTCGGAGATAGAGGGTATTGGGATCTGCAAAATCCGATCATGCAATTGATCTGAGCTTGACACATGGACAGTCAGAAAATCAAAATCCACGGTGACAATCAACGAATGGCCTGAGCACCCAAGTTCGAAATCCGGCTTCAAATAGCAGTCAGTTGCAAAATACAACATTCTAATCTCACGTCAGTATTTTGACTTCATTGGCATGTTGCTAAACCTACTGCGTAGGTGTTCGTTTCTCGTTCGCCGTCTCGTCAATGTAGTCTTGGAATTTCTGACTCCATCCATCTTGTGATGATCGTGGAAACTTTTGGATTGACTCTGATGACGTGCCTTTAGGCCACAAAGTCTGAAGTGCGACAGTACCACTTGATCGTATAATATCAATGACTTTGCCGGCGAGGCACCTAACGATTTCATTTTCCTCTGTCTTCAACATCTGACCAAGACCTTCCCTGAATATGGTATCAGTAGCTAACACAGAGATCCAGACTCAACAGACTCTTACCGCGTTCTGTCTGGTCCCACTCCTAGTAAATCAAGATTGCTCTCACACCCCTTCAGGAGCTGAATACCAAGAATTCCAATCTTCACGTCACGTTAGCACAGGTACAAAAGGCAACCAAGCGACGGGACTCACCCATTTCCGAAGTTCGGGGGGACCATCGGTATCTACGAAGTTTCCAAAAAGCAGATTGAGACACTGTGAACCGATTGCCTCTTTTCTCTTCTTCACACGCTCTCGCTCATCGGAAAGATTATCTTTGTGTAAGGAGGTCTGCAGATGTCAGCAACTGATAAGTATACTTGCCTCTTACTGCCAGATACTTGCCGCAAGTAAAAACAAGCCACGCTCGCATTGCATGCAGTAGTCTGTTTGTAATATTGCCTCTACCAGCACAACAAAAACTGTGGCATCTAGATGGCTGCATACATCCTCGTGCCCATCATCAAGAGCAGACACCAAGTCGTCAACGTATTCCCCCTCAATGCTCGTATTCTTTCTTCGATGGGCTGCTAGTAGTTTCCGCACACCAACCGCAGCATTGGGCAAGCTAAAGAGATTAGTACGCAATCAGGAAACTGGATCACGAACACCTTACCTGATCACCTTATTATGCTCGTCCTCCTCTCCAGAATCTCTCAGGTGTTGAGAAAGAGTGTTGAATGCTTTCTGGATAGTGACTACAGGCTCTTTGGCGAATATCGGCACCTTGTTGGTTCTCTTGGGCGGCATTGTGTTTGCGTTCTGCAACAGAGTAAGTCAAGATTGTGGTAATAGGGAGCGAGGAGACGGTACTCGTGCTATGAGAACTCGCCGCAAGTCATGTAGCTACGAAGGCCGCTTAGGAGATATGGTTCCGCCAACTTGCAATGCCTGCCCAACGCGGCATCGGTGGTGGATCGCGACGATGAGAACACTTCAACCGTGACTCTCAACAAAGAAAAGCACGAGTACAATACCTGAAGGAGAAGAGAGAACGCGTAGAAGATTGAAAATCGCGTTCAGTGAATTTCTGTTGCTCCGGTGATGAGTTGTGGAATCTTGAAGTCGTGGTTGCGAGAGTATAGGAAACCCGCGCGATGAGACGAAGTTACAAAAGTGAACTCATCCGCGTGGGTGGTAGGGGAAACTCAGATGGGAGTGTTCAGAAGGGCGAGGTATGCATCCAGATTGAGTTTGCACGCAAGGAAGAAGGGTAGGTAGGTGTTGAGGTTGAAAGAGGAGGAAGTGACAGGTGACCGGTGTTGATGAGGAAGGAGGGGGTAGAGGGCAAGAACAATGAAGTGGGAAGGCGCGACCCGAAGCGAGCAGCAGCACTCCCCAGAGGAACAACAACATCTCCGTTTCCAGAAAACCTCGAACTCTCGGAAATATTCAGCTTGATACAAGATTGAAGCTTGATCATATCCAAAAGAAAAAAGAAAAAGAAAAAGAAATGTGTTGCATCCCATGAATCCTGTCTGTATACTCATCACAGCACATCCAAACCTCAACGTACCAACACCTCCATCTCCCGATAAACATCCCAATTCCCCTTCACCCAGGTAACATCACACTTCAACCTCGAGACTCTCCACGGATTCCCCTTTTCCCCGTCCGTACAAGGTCCAATTCATATCGTCCCTAAAAACATGCACATCAACACCACCTTCTCCCTCCTCTCAATCAAAACCCCACAAGCGAAAAAAAAACATAGGTAAAAACAAACAAGACATACCCCACTCCCAAACAGCCCCCCCCTCGCATCCCTCCTATTCAACTTCACCACACAATTCGCCAACACCCCCGCCGTCCCCGGGATCCCTACACCATCCCCCGGTTGTGGGAGGTCAATAAGTAGACTCCTGCACCNGCAGCCTCCTATTCAACTTCACCACACAATTCGCCAACACCCCCGCCGTCCCCGGGATCCCTACACCATCCCCCGGTTGTGGGAGGTCAATAAGTAGACTCCTGCACCCATCATCAACAACCCCCCTTCTTTCCTCTCTCTCTACCCATACTCCAAATTTCAGGGTTATATTATACATACATACAAACAAGCACCACCCATCCAAACCCCCTACCATCCCCTCCCACGCCCCCGCCTGTTACCCCCCAGAGATGGTATACAGCTCCCCACCAAGTAAGCTCGTATAATCCACCCGCACCTGCTCGTCANCTACCATCCCCTCCCACGCCCCCGCCTGTTACCCCCCAGAGATGGTATACAGCTCCCCACCAAGTAAGCTCGTATAATCCACCCGCACCTGCTCGTCAAAGACGTCCGTTGCCAGCTCGCTGAATTTCTTCAGGTCGAGGAGGAGGCACATCTTGGTTACGGTGTAGTGGATGTTGGCGCGGTCTAGGAGGTAGGTGGAGATATTGTAGGTTGCGGTTGCCATTTTGGTGTTTAAGCAAGTATGTAGATTGAATGAGGAGCTTGGTTTGGTAAGATCTTACAGTGTGTAACTTGGATGGGAGATGGGAGATGGGATTTAGATGAGAGAGGTTTGAATAATTGTACGTTTTACTTTACCCCTCTTCAACTCAGGTGTGTGTGTCCATCGTACAAGTTGCTTTCTTAAATCCAATATATCCGATGTGGTTAGTATAATGTTGGCCAAGTCACCCAACTCCCCCAACTTCCTAGTGCTCCCTCCCTCTTATATCCTTATGTCCGAATATAAACCCCGAGCGAAGCGCACGACCAAGAAAAAAAAGGGGTGGAAAACGATCCAATAGCAGGGCAACACAAGCGAGTGAGTATGTAAAACTCTTCCACCCTACGGTGCTATATAAAGTATCCTTCTTTCAAAAAATCCAAGCTCAAAGCATTAGTGTGTCCATTCAAGACCTAAAATACATTTCAATCCCACCTAACATTACGATCACATCAAACTCGTTCGTCCCCCTACATCCCTAGCCCCCTCCCCATTCTTCATATCACCACTTCTCCCAACCACAAACTCCCTATAAATCGCCTGTAACCGAACACGATCCTGAGCACTAATACTAGCTCTCGTACTACCTAAACTCTTCTCGACATGTCGCCACGCAATGATAACCTCTTCTTGTTCCTTCTCCACCTTTGGAGCCTTCTCAATACTAACGATCCCTCGTTGGGCAGCTTTGGCTCGCTTCTTAGCCGCCTTGATTTCTGCCAATTTCGAGGATATGGCTGCTCTTTCGGCAAGGAGTTCACTTTTGTTGTGACCACCCCTGGAGCGCGCTTCAGACTCGGCTAGGTCTTCAGATTGACCATACCGGAATTGGATGAAATTTCTAGCCGCTGATGTCGTCCCATTTGTCCCGTTTGTTTTCTTGGTGCCAACCTCTGTGTGGTCTTGGTCACCAAGAACATCGTGAATTGCTTCTAGATGAGCATTGTATATCAAGGCTTGCAAATCAGCTCCACTGTAGCCTTCGCATCGGTTTGCAATATCAGGTAGAGCTTCGATGACCTCCTCGCTAAGTTTCAGCTTTTTGCCGAGTGCTTTTAGAATATCAATTCGATCATCGAGGTCTGGAAGATCACATATAAGACTTTTATCGAGTCGCCCAGGACGTAGCAATGCTGGATCAATCAAGTCAGGTCTTGATGTTGCAGCGAGGACGTACACGCCAGACAGTCCTTCAGCACCGTCCATCTGGGTTAGCAACTGATTGACAACGCGGTCGGTGACACCTGTGGAATCGTGACCTCTCTTTGGCGCAATAGAGTCGAACTCATCGAAAAAAAGCACACAAGGCCTTGCAGCTTCTGCTCTCTCGAAAAGATCGCGAACTGACTTTTCTGAAGCTCCAATGTATTTGTTCAAGATCTCGGGCCCTTTCACAGAGATGAAATTTAATCCGCATTCTCCGGCTACTGCAGAAGCCAACATTGTTTTCCCACATCCAGGGTACCCATAGAGAAGCAAACCAGACCGTAAACGCAACGGGCATTGCGCAAATATTGGAGCGTATGTCGTTGGGTATTGAAGCGTTTCGAGAAGGACTTTACGAGTCTCGTGTAATCCTCCAATTGATGCAAAAGTGGTTGTGCTCGTCTGTAAAGTTACATTTCGAAGAGACGCAGGAGTAAACCCTTTCAGAGCACTGTCGAAATCGGCCCGGGTAAGATAGATGGTGGCCGATTCAATATTGTTTGGTGAGTCAGACACAGAGCGTATTAAGGCTTCGCTTCGAGCGCGAGAAACAAGTAGAACCAAATCGCCAGGCATATAGCCATCTGTCTCCCCAGATAGGTCAAGGAAATCGAGGTCAGGAGATATCATAAGTCCGTCTGGCTTCTCATTCGAAGTAGCCCGACCTGCAACACTTCCTCCATCCATCCATGTATCTTCTCCTTCAGCAACACTACCATCGGCTGTTGTTGGCCGGCTATCAGTATTTGCTCTACTATCGGTATTAGATCTGCTATCGGTATTTGCTCTCTCTTCGTGTGGATTTGGATCAGAAGCATTTTGCCTAACAACTAATTCCACGACCCTCCTTCGTGCCTCTTTGTTTGGGGCTTTGAGTCCGATAATCTCACGGACAACATGACCCCCAACAATGACATTATGCAAAGACTCTTTAGCCTGTGCGGTCGCCAGCAGAACAATATTGCTGTCTCTTCCGCAGAATTGTTTGACAACACTGCATATGCCCTCACTGATTTGTCGACTGCGGCCATTGTCATTGCCCACTTCAAGCTCAGTCTCAGCAGGACACAGCTTATCAAGGTCATCTAGAACCACGATGGATTTTCCACCCAGTCTAGCACCCCAGCATGCATCCATAAACAATCTTGTGAATGTTTCCTTGATGGCTGATACCTGGGTTTCGTGGTTGACTAACTTCCGGCACGAAAAATAGGTAGTGTGGAACAGCGATTCAGAGCGAAGCTTGTGGGCAAGAAGGTGTGCTACAGAGCTTTTCCCAGACCCAAGAGCACCAGTAAGCAAGACTGATGACATATGTGAAAGGTGTGATTGCAGCTTTTCAATGAGATTATCGATACCCACAAGAATAGGTGCAATTGGTGCAAGAGGATCTCCGATTGCACTGCTGGAGACAGATAATGGTTTTGGTATTGGAGGTTGAACCTCAATACTGATTTTTCGCTCAGAGCCCAAGAACCAGTGACAAGTCTTACTGGAAGATTCGGGGGTCCGGTGATCAAATCGAAGGATGCCGCCTTCCCACCCAGCTGTGGGCATATTTGGCGTTCCAAGAACAACGCCATTTGTTAACGGCCCATCAAAAATACCATCGCAGTCATCTTGCCCTCCGTACATCTTAAATAGACGCTTTGAGGACTCTTCTCGCTCCGCATTAGTCTCGCCGCCAAATTTCAATCCCTCGGAAACTTTTCCCTTGCCCGTTGCGAAGGGATATATCTTAATAACCTGAGAACCATTCCTTTCTATCCTCTCGATCTGGGTGGGTGCAGCCTCAAGCTTCACAACTCCGCCAACGAAGCCCTCACGAGACATGGCTGCGGATAGCGAAGAAGACAACGCAGCATGCTGGCTGTCCGGTGGGTCATCCCATGGCAATAAGCGGGCAACTACTTTGGAGGCTAGCTTGCCGACATCTCGCATAGTCTCCAGCTCTTGCTGTAATTTTTGAGGGTCAACAGGATTCTGTAAGCTGGGGGGCTTGACCAAAGTGACACATGCCCAAGTGATTCCCTTCAGTGCTTTTGAGAATAGCACATCTCGATCCACCCAGACCTTAAGACCATCATCCTGTGAGTCACTGCCTTCGTCAAATAAATCCTCACACGCACTTCGGCCGAGACCTCTGAAGAACATAGCAGGCCTTTTTTCTTCTTGCCCACTTCGTCTTCGAACCGTGCTAGTACCACTCCTTCCTCCCGTACTTCTTCCGCCAGCACTTTTCCTAGAGGTAACACTACGGTTCTCTCCATAGGAAGCCGTTGGCCGTGATCTTGTTTTTGGTGCAACAATTACTTCAGCATCGGGAGAGAGCTTCGCAAATGGCGAGTTTGGAGAGAGCACGGGTATCAAGGAAGTGACGATTATATTGGCAGTCGAAGTCGGGGAGAGATGCAGGGTAAGTGGGTGAGGTGCTGATGTCGACCCAGAAGATGCATAGCTTGGGTTAGGTAGAGCCCGCACTTGGTGGATAAAATTGAACTCCAAAAAATTGGCATGTAATTCTATAATCTCCCAATCATCTGCGGTCAAAGGTTCAATGTTGACAGTATGGGCAACTAGCGGATCCATGTGTAAGGTTGCCGTTATTTTCTGCCCATCCGCCAAACCCAAAGTACGCGCAAAGGTCGCATCGATTTCTACCAGAGATACATCTTGCTCCCGATTTGTATTGCCTCTTGTCCCGGATATTCCGTCTCTGTTTACGATTGGCGCGAGTTTACGCTTGCTTTGCATGCCCGTCCATCCCACGAATATGGATCGATTGTTCGGGGCCCCATTTGTTTGGCTGGTCCCCGGAGGAAGCGGTATACGGTAATTGAGCTCTACAACTACATTTTGAATTGGCTACATAGTACAGAGTTAGTATTGTTTTTGGCAGGTTCGAGGAAGAGGCAGACTCACAATGTTCACGCTGACAAGCAGTGGGACCAAGGAAGCTGGCAAGTTGACCAGGCAGGTTTTGAGGTGGGTTAGTGAGATCTCCGCCGATGTAGCCTGACTATTGCGTTTGGGGGCCATAGCTAACAATCTTTGGGAGGTTTCTCTTCTCTCTCTGCTTTGTGGTGTTTCTTGCGACTTGTGTCTGTATTCCTGAATACTCTGTAGTCTTGTCTCTGCCCACGCGCAAGCTGGGAGTGCCTCGGCAAGGAGCTCTACGCCACAGAACCCCAAATTGTGGCTGGTACGAGTACTATTTTCTCAGGGACCAGGGCAGGGGTGCGGTGCTATGGACAACCGTAAAAGTGATAATTGGTGAATGGCTGAGTTAACTCTTTCTATTCTGGATGTCTAGTTCAATTTAGTTAATTGATCTAGTTGTCTAAAATGAAATTAAAATGATTTACTTGTCTTGAGACTTCCGTATCAATTGTTATATCTGTTCTACTCCACCTTGAGAGAAACTACACGTACCTCAAGTACCAGTCCAGTACGGACCTCCCACGCTTCCAACGCGACAGGGGCACGCGAAAACACGAAAACTGCCCTACGGAGTGGAAATGCAAGTGGTTGTGGACATTTCAAGCGCCCTTCAAGGAATCCAGCCCAGCCCCTCCAAGTGACATTTGCCAAAGTCTCTAAACGCAACGCGCATCTCAATCGCCTACCCAAAACAACTTTTAAACCACGACGATAACATACGGGAACGAATCGTCGTATTGAAACCCTCTGCTCTGGAAACTCTCGTCCCCGTCGAAACTCCCATCGCAGAAGTTCGAGGAGACTCAGGGGCTTTGCGCAAAATGGCTCTTCTACAGTTCAGAGCACCGGTCGACTATGAACAGCACCAAAGTGGGTTTCCAAGTCAAAAATCCGGTGCGGAAAATACTGACAACTGTCATAGCTGCCTTTGAGGACTTTCTCCAAAACTTCAAGACCTCCCCAGCCGCTAATATTACCCATGCGCTTGGGGGCATGAATATTGACGAGGACGATTTGAGTGATGATTACGACTTTATGGACGAGGATGACGAGGGACAGGATGAGCGTCGCAGAACACGATCTCATGCAAAGGCGCCCAAGTTGAAATACATGGACCTTCTTCGTAAGATCGCAGATCGCCAAGAGGAGGAAATTACGATCGATTTGGATGATGTCGAACAGGTAGGTAATTCTTTGCTGAAAAGATTGGCCTGGCTGATGATTTGGGTAGTTCGATAAATTACTGGACGACAACGGAACTCCTATGAAGCTGGTCGAGTCAATTGAGACTAATGCCAAACACTATCTTGATATTGTGTCAAAAGCAGTTGATAAGATCATGCCACTACCCACAAGAGAACTCAAGTAAGCTTCTGGTCATCATGGCGGTATCCGATTCCGTATGGACTGATTTCGTTCTAGCTACAAAGACGATGTTCTTGATGTATTAATGTCGCAACGAACAGCCCGTAACAACGCTCTAGAAAGAGCTGCGGCCGAAAACCCAGATCCTACTGATGAGCCTGAGCTATTCCCTGCCGAGTTGACCAGACGATACACCCTCAATTTTAAACCCCGTACACGTAGTGAGCAACCTCTCAAAGCTTTAGCGGTCCGACAGGTTCGAGGAGAGCACTTGGGACATCTAATCACTGTCCGAGGAATTACGACTCGTGTCTCGGACGTTAAGCCAACTGTTGAAGTGAATGCATATACTTGCGATCGTTGTGGTTGTGAGATTTTCCAGCCTGTTGGATCTAAAACTTTTGGACCTTTGGTAGAGTGTCCTTCGAAAGATTGTGAAGTCAACCAGACTAAAGGCCAATTACACCACTCCACTCGAGCCTCTAAATTCCAACCATTCCAGGAAGTCAAGATTCAGGAAATGGCAGAGCAAGTTCCAGTTGGCCATATTCCACGAATGCTGACAATTTTATGTCATGGTGCCCTTGTCCGACGTATCAACCCTGGAGATGTAGTGGATGTGGCCGGTATCTTTTTGCCCACCCCTTATACTGGTTTCAAGGCTATTCGCGCTGGTCTTTTGACGGATACATATCTGGAGGCACAGCATGTCATTCAACATAAAAAAGCATACGAGGATATGAAGGCAGACAGCAAAGTTTCCAGACGCATTGAGCAATACCAATCGTCAGGGCATTTATACGAGTACCTTGCAAAGTCGATTGCGCCCGAGATTTACGGACATTTGGACGTTAAGAAAGCACTCTTGTTGCTACTAGTTGGTGGTGTAACCAAAGTTATGGGAGATGGTATGCGAATCAGAGGTGACATCAACATCTGCTTGATGGGTGATCCCGGTGTGGCTAAATCTCAATTATTGAAGTATATTACAAAAGTTGCCCCTCGTGGAGTTTACACAACTGGTCGAGGAAGCAGTGGAGTTGGTCTTACCGCGGCAGTTATGAAGGATCCAGTCACGGATGAAATGATTTTGGAGGGAGGAGCATTGGTTCTTGCTGACAACGGTATCTGCTGTATCGATGAATTTGACAAGATGGACGACAGCGACAGAACTGCTATCCACGAAGTCATGGAACAACAAACCATTTCTATTTCCAAGGCTGGAATTTCTACAACACTCAATGCACGAACCTCCATTCTAGCCGCAGCAAATCCCTTGTATGGCAGATACAACCCACGCATATCCCCCGTGGAGAACATCAACCTCCCAGCTGCGCTCCTCTCTCGTTTTGATGTACTTTTCCTCATCCTCGACACCCCTACCAGAGATACAGACGCCCTCTTAGCCCAGCACGTAACATACGTCCACATGAACAACAAACACCCAGACACAGAAGGAGTCGTTTTTAGCCCAGAGGAGGTACGCCAGTATATCGCCAAAGCAAGAACTTTCCGTCCTACTGTACCCACTTCAGTCTCAGAGTATATGGTTAAAGCATATGTTAAGATGCGAGAACAACAATCCCGAGACGAGAAAAACAAGAAGCAATTCGCTCACACCTCACCCAGAACACTTCTTGGTGTTCTTCGTCTCTCACAGGCACTCGCCCGTCTGAGATTCAGTGAGACCGTTGTTCAAGATGATGTTGACGAAGCCCTCCGATTGATCGAAGCAAGCAAGGAATCGCTCTACCAAGACCAAGACGGCTACAGAAAAGATAACTCTCCAAGCTCGCGTATCTACAACCTGGTTCGCGCACTTGCTGAGTCAGGGCAATGTCGACCAGATGATGCGGACGAGGACGACAATGAGACTTTGGGCATGGAATTAAGTATGAAGAAGGTCCACGCCCGAGTCCTCGCCAAAAGTTTCACAGAAGACCAATGGCAGGCTGCTGTTTTGGAGTACACGAACCTTGATGTAAGTTTCACATCTCACTCTCCTCTCGTTCGTTTACTAATCCATCGCAGATTTGGCAAACAGCAGGTAATGGTACACGACTCATCTTCATCGTCTCGGAGGCAGCACATATGGCACGAGACGCTGAGTATGAGATGGCATAGGCCTAATTCATTATGGGTTATGGTTACGAGTATGAATATAGGCGTCTCAGGGTCCCCGTTGTTTTGTTTATCTCGATGAAAATCAGGCGTAACTAGTTGATACCGTTATTAGAGTAGAGCACGTCTAATTGAATACTGCTACTTTTGTCAACATGACGATCCATGATTATCTTATTAATATTTAGTCCTCTCAGTGACTTAGTACTGTGTGTATGGTAGACCGTTCGTAGTCTCATCTGTGTATATATAATCCGACCTATAACCTCGCCTTCCCCTTCGACCGTTCCCTCGCAGTCCGTACATGTCTCCACGCAAGTCTCCCCGTCGGATGTCTCAACTCACCATTCTCCCTCGCCTTCGCACTACTCGCCTGCCGCGCCGCATATCTCGCAGCAATCCCCTGATAAATACACGTCGCGCGAAAAAACCCAAATGCGATTCCCCAATTCAGTTCTGGAGACGGATCCCAACCGGTGACCTCGCCATACCATTTCACCAGGTCCTTTGCCGATGGGAGACCGGGAGTCTCACCTGGGCTGAATCCGGGGATTCTGGAGATGTCGGTTTGGTCGTTGAGGTGGTAGGGAGTCATGAGGTTGACGAGGTCGGAGAGGGGGTGGCCGATGGTTGACATTTCCCAGCTGTGGATGTCTGTTAGCTTTTCGTTTTTTTATGGTGTTTGGAGGGATTTACTCGAGAATACCAATCACCCTAGGCTCAGACTTGTGGAAGACCAAGTTATCGATTTTATAGTCTCCATGTATTGGCGTACCACGATCTCTGGGCTGTAATTTCCGATCACCGAAAAATTCCAATATCTCTTCAAGATAAGGCATCTGTCCAACCGGCTCTTTCGTCTCGACATCAACGGCTTCAGCTTGTGCCTTGCTAATCGTCTTGAACGTCTTAATCTGACGATCATAGAACCCAGACGGTCTACCAAACCCCTCCAATCCAACATCCACCGGTTTGATCCGATGCAGCTTCGCCAGCGTCCTAATAGCATCATGCCACCTGCATTAAAATCAACATATATCGTCAAACAAACCGGATCTGTACAAACATCTCAGTCCTCTCCGCCGGCGAAACATCCGGCATCGTCGCATCCTCGATAATCCTCCCATCCAGAAACTCCATGATATAAAATGCCGTCCCAACAATACTCACATCCTCACAGAGACAATATGCCTTGGGGACTGGTACATCCGTCTTCTCCAAGGCGTGGATGACCTTGTATTCGCGCTCCACCTGATGGGCGGTCTTGGAAACTAGTTTTCCAGGCGGTTTCTTGCGCATCACGAATTTCGTGCCATTGTTGGCCGTGAGTTGGTATGTAGGATTCGATTGTCCGAATCCGAACTAGGAAAGTAATTAATTAGCGGAATCCTGATATCATTACGGTCTCGCTCGAGGTGTAACTTGTAGATGCTTTAGTGGGGGTACGATGGTATATACCTGTTTGACGTCAATTGGGACTTGGATTTCGGGGACGTTTTTGGAGATGTAGCGCTCCAGAGCTTGGATGTCGATAGGTTGTCTTACGGCACCTGCCATTGTATCGACTGTGGTAGTTTGACTGAGTTGTTGCTGAATTGAAGCATTTTGCGGGGCGTTGCACGATGTTATCTCAACAACACTCGACAGCCTCGGCCTCGGCTCCTGACGTCCCCAGGCAGGGCCCCAGGTTTAGGCGCAAAAGCCTAAAGTCTTCCTTGAAACCTTGACGGCTCCTTGCCGAGATTGTGGGGAAGTCCTGAATGAGAGTCGTTACAGTAACATTGGATTGGCAGTACTCGGGTAAAGCAGCCGAATCATACATTCTAGAAATATCTTCAAGGAATTTTGTAAAACAACATTGCTTGGGGTATTAAAAGTACTAGTATCCACCAAAAAACCCCTATAAACCCCTTCCCTTTTCCTACCTACAGTTATCAGCTTACTTGCACAAAACCACGCTTTTTCTGTGATCCCAAATTTTCCTCTGTATCCCACGTATCTTCATCTACATAATCCTTAACTCCCTTTTCTTTCACCTGGGCACCTATGACTCTCAATGCCGCAAGATTATATCCCATCTCATCTTTCTGCTTTTTCAACGCTTGTCGCAGATTTATTCGAATGCCATCAAGCATCAAACGCATCGTTCTGCTAGCCACAATTTGTCGGTGATGAGTTTTCAACATAAAGAACAGAACTCGGCAAGTCAGAGGTATATTCATCAACCTTGTCGCAAAAATGTTGAGAAACGTAAAGAGCATTGGTAAAGTCGAGAAGGGAAGAACTAGCAGAGCATCTTGGAGTGCTGCGGCTTTCACTCTCTGAATCACTGACAAGACATGCGCTTCTGCACTTATGCCACCTAATGCCATGAAAAGTGGGTTGCGAGCTGGTGATGCGGTGTTTGGTTGTGTTGCCTTCGCCAGCTCCCATTCTTCCATGAGCTTTAAATCAACCATGCCAATTTCCAGGGCCTCGGCAATCTTTTCTCCAGCCATGAGAGTCTCGATTGTTTGTTTCCCTGCGGTTCCAACCTCTGCGGAATTCTCTTCGCCGTCCTTTTCAGGTTCTAGCGAAGTAGTCAATGTACTTTCGTACAATTCCTCAAGTTCCTTCTCTCTCTCTTCTTCTAGAAAGATCTGCTCGTCGGTTTGCTCCCACACTCTTATACTCTTGTCATGACTTGCGCTGACCAGAAAGTTCCCTGTCCTGCTGACGGCCAATGCCCAGATCTCGCTATGATGACCATCTAACCGTTGGATCTGTTCAAATTTGTCGCCATCCCAGTACTTGATCATTCGATCCTTGCTTGTGCTGAAAAAGTGATGTCCATTCCCATCTTGATTGTGAGGGACAAATGCAACCTGCAATATACTATCTTGGTGCGCAAAGAAAGCCTTATGGCAATCACCGAAATCTAGACCCCAAAGTCTAACATTCTTGTCTGCCGAGCAAGTCACGATCAACTTGCTATCGAAAGAAATGTCCATGTTAAGCACAGGCAACTTGTGCCCATATAAGTTGAGGAAGAGTTTCAACGAGTCGACGAAGAAAACCTTGACTGTGTTATCTAGAAGCGCGACTGCCAATAAACGAGAGTCAGGAGAGAATCGAATGCTAAGGATATCATCCGAAACCTTGAGCGTCCTTGTATGGACAAGCCTCAGGCGTGGAGTTGTTCGTTTGGTGCCAGGAATGTCTTCCTGGAAGATTTCAAAATTCCAGAACTTGGTAGTCTTGTCGGCACTTCCTGAGGCTAACGATCGTCCATCCGGGTGTACTTGGAGGGTCCATATCGCTCCCTCATGGGCTTTAACAGTATCAAGCATAGCAGCTGATGCGACATCGAATAACTCCAACTCACCAGTTTTAGTACCAACAACCACAATCTTATCACCTGGAAGGAACGCGACACACAACGCATAGCCACATTCAAATGTACGAATGCAAGTGCTTGTCCGGACGTTCCAAATCTTCAAACCGCCATTCGATGCAGATGCCAGCATTCGATCGTCCGAGCTAAGCGAAAGGGCTCTAACATCAGCGCGATGTCCAGGTAACTCAACTGAGAGGGATCGTGTATAATCTGGCAACTCCTCACTCTTCGCTTTCTTTGACTTCTCTTTTGTCGGTATACTATACACCTCCAATTGGTTGTTTGTCGTAGCCGCGATAAGTTGAATAGATTTTGATCCCTTCGTATGAACCCAGTCGAGCGACCTAACCTTCCCTCCTGTTCTTACAATAACATATGAAACAAAAAAGTCGCCAATTTCGGCAGTCGAGGCGTCCTCGGATTTTTCGTCTAGATCCCCACCATCCACATCCATTGCAGAGCCCATTTTTTCACGTCTCCTTTTGCGCTTTCGTGCCAAACTCTTCTTTACCTCCTCTTCTGATCGTATTCTCCATATTTCTATCGCTTTCTCCGATCCGTGTACAGCAAAATAATCTAATCGAGGGTGAAAACTAACTCCAGTAGCTTTATCTTTGCCTTGTCGATGTAGCACACCGCGATCATGTAGATATCGATTTTCGGCGGTCCCATTGACCTGGGTTGAAAGTTTGAAAAGTCCGGCAGTATCAATCGACCAGACCTTCAATTCCCCATCGTTTCCAGTGGTAATGCACCCACTACCATCCGGAGAGACACCAAGAGACCAACATTCTCCATTTGTTTGAGCGACATGAGTTTCGATACAATGCTGGGAGGATATATCCCATAACTTGATCAAAGCATTTTTGCCAGTGGTAAGGAGAAATCCTTCCACATCAACAGGATCGCTAGCAATTTCAACAGCTTCTTCTCCATCCTCGGAAGACAAGACCGGTGCTTCTGGCTGAATAAACTCCAAGCCCGTCACTTGGTCTTTATGCCCTCTTAGCTTGAAAAGTCCAACCTCGGCTACTAGGTCCCATATTATCACATCGGTATCTTTCGATCCACTGGCTAGTCTGACGCCTGACTTGTCGAACGCAAGAGTGGTAATAGCGGATCTATGGCCATTGAAACTCACTATCGCAGTGGCGATTTTCGAATCCCAAAGGCGTATGCTACCATCTTCGTATCCCGCAGCGTACACATCGATGTCGACTTGACTTTGCGCGAGGGCGGTGACTTGCGAATTGCAGTCCTTATCTTTCCATCGACTGAGTAACTCCCCTTTTCTTATGTCCCAGCAAAGAACGTCCTCATTGGCGGCAACAATAGCTCGTCCGGAGCTGCCACTGCGCGAACCTGAACCATCCGCCGACCAAACAACATTTGCGGTGCTAGAATTGACGACTCCGAATGTTTTCGAGTGCTCGTACTTTCTGCAATTGATACAATGAGTGATATGGGCATGTACGAGATCTCAAAAAAACTTACAAATAAGACTTGACCATCTTGTGGTTGGGCTGGTGGGGGAGATCAATTCGCGACAATAATTTTTTTGCGACAAGGACTGGTATTTGGTTAGTGCTGTGGATAAGCACCAAAGTGTATATCGCAGCACGGGCTTGAGCCGCAGCCGTAGCCGCAGCCACAAGGACCGACGACCGCTTAGGTAGCTTCACTGCCCCACCAGAACCATCGTCAGCATCCAACCCAAATCAAGTCAACAAGCTCAAGGCAGACCATTGGCATTTGGGACGGTCTGGTCTTTCTGCAAATTACAATACTCAACGATCCGCTAAAATGCTGCTCTTAGACTACCAGAACGTTCTGATACAGTCGGTTCTCACCGAGAGGTTTTCCGGGTTGGTTGCGCCTCATATTTCTAACACCTCCTGCTAACCCGGTATGAAGCGCTCCTCCTGTCAACATTGACCAGACGGTGTCAGACTTCGACGGTGTCACCTTCCATATTTCCACTCCCGAAGCCAAGTCGAAAATCGTCGTCTCGATACAGATCCGATGTTACAATGATCTCTTGAAATACGGGGCACAACAGGTTCTGGAGCGGGAGTATGGCCCTTGCGTTATTGCCCCAGAGGCTGGTTACAATTTCTCCGTGCAAATCGATCTCGAAACTCTGCCAGAGGATAAAGGTGCGTGTTTGTCTTATATCCAGGGCTTTCAACTAACACAACCAAGAGGCACGGGATGACATTATTCGGAGGGTGTCGTTGTTAAAGAGAAATGCTATGGCTGCGCCATTCGAACACGCCTTTGACGAACATCACAAATTGGCAGACGAGGCATCCAAGTTTACATCAGAAGAAGCACCCCAAGGAGTTCGAGAAGGTGGCGATGTTATGGGCATCCATTACCGTGACGAAGAAGCAATCTACATCAAGGCCAGCCATGACCGAGTTACCGTCATCTTCAGTACGATCTTTCGGGAAGAGACCGACAGAGTATTCGGCAAGGTATTCATTCAAGAATTCGTTGATGCAAGGAGGAGAGCTATCCAGAATGCCCCACAGGTGCTTTTCAGAACGGATCCCCCGCTTGAGCTACAGGGTGTACCCGGAGTCAAGGATAGTGGAAATGGAGAGATAGGATACGTAACTTTCGGTGAGAATGGTTGGTATGGCAAGCAAATCCAAAGCTAACCGTCTCAGTTCTTTTCCCAAGGCATATGACCCGTCAAAGGCGCGAGGAGGTTATATCTCATATTCAAACCTTCCGCGACTATTTCCATTATCACATCAAAGCCTCAAAGGTAAGCGGAAATTTGATATGGGGATAGTACGATGACGCTAAACCCCCTTAACAGGCTTTTATCCACTCGAGAATGCGAAGACGCACTGCCGATTTCCTCCAAGGTAAGAATTTTCAAGTATCAATTATATGCATAACTAACCATGCAAAGTTCTTCGAAGAGCACGGCCAGAAAACGAGGAAAAGGAGAGAAAGACGGCCAGCGGAAGAACCTTCAAGGTTCAAGGGAGCTAAAAAACACTGTCGTGGACCTTTAAAATACAACCTGCAATCAGCGCCTGCCGATCCAAGGTCTTCGCAATTGATACAATTTCTATTTCTTTGCCCCACAACCTTTAACGCCAAATATCCCATGAGCCAGACATATACCCATTTAAGTGGCAAACATGGCAGTAAACAGAGTCCATTTGTTTACCTTTCCGTTGTCATGCTTGTACATCTGCGTGTAAACCCCACCGCTTGAGCTACGAAACATCATCAGCGCCTAACAATTACAAAGCTTCTCCTTGTGCGGAACTTACTTTGCATGATCCCATATCTTTTCCTTCTTGCGCCGTCCCTTTTCCTTTGCCTTCTGTTCCGCGAAGTGCCTTTCCTTCCCGATTCTGAAACGTTCTGCTCTCTCTTCTTCTGCAGTGAAAATTTTCGGTTGTGGGGCAAGAGCTGGAGACCGAGATCGAAATAGCTTTGCTTTTATCGACTGGCGTTTGCTGATCTCTAGCGTTGAAGCCTCGGAGTCTATTTGACCTTCGTTTTTGAAGAGTGATGTTTTGGAGTCCATCGATACTTGAGTTGTGTTTGGTGGATGTGAAAATGAAAGATTGAAATTGTGATTCCTGGCTCTTTTTTCGTGATCAGTGGGTTTTGGGATTCCTTGTGCTTGAATTTCATGATGGCGAAGAGGGTCTGGTCTTTTAAATCTTGAAGGTTGGATTTTGCCAAGTGATTAGTGGTGTTGTCAAAGGAGGTGCTTATGTGGCTGTGTAGAATCTCATGTGGTGGCATAGCCTGGAGGTGGCTTTGTCTTTAGGAGCACTAGTGCTTACCTACGATGGGGTCTGTACTTTTGTACTCGAGTAAGTTTATGTGAGCAAGCACATTTCTGACCAATTAAAATGTGCTGCGCAGGGGGGAAGTGTGGGAAGGTACGAGGAAGTGTGGCTAGTATGACAGTACAGATGGACAAAACTCTGGATGTACCTTTGAACCCCTATTACTTCGTATACTGGAATTCCTAGTTCAATTAAAACAAGCGTCTTTAATCTCTTCGGTTAATGAAGATATATTATTAGTTTGAATTATCGCAAATTGCTCGAGAACCATATTAATTATACGCGACTTTTGGAATAACATATTTTCTAATCTAGGTGTCTAGAGTTCCGCACAACTGTCTTACAGCTCAGGATTTAACTTTATCTGATAGTATATTACTGTACAGGGTATTTGGCAAGGTATTTTATGTGTAAATTGCTTCAACAAGTCTTTTTATCACAACACATGTAAATTAAATACCATAGTAGAATAATATCTAGTAATATATCATTTGTCCATCGCGGTCCCTACATTCTTTAAATCTATTTAGGTAGGGTTTATATACATTTTGAATGCTAGGTAGTGATGATTTTAGATGTGATGGCCCTGTGCCTTAAATCAGCGTCTTTTTTCTCCTTTTATAAGTCTGGGTTGCGAACTTGTGAAGCGTCTTACTCTTTGCACTACTTTTGAAACAGATTGTAAGCATTGATTTAATTATGGAAATCCTACAGCTAACACCATAAAATGAAAGCTCGTACAGGATTAGTAATTTTCGGATTTGGCAGTCAGACTAAATAAGTCATTTCCACCAAATATTTGGGGATTTTGGGGGTTGCGATAATTGAGTTCTTGAAAAGTAACGTCTGGTTAATTCAAACCAGGGTCTTATGTGTAGAGTATATTATTATTGAAGTATTATTATTAAGCTCTTCTGACGAAGTAAGCGCTTTAGCTACCTGCATAAGTATGTAGTAAAAGATAAGTCTGTAAGTCAAAAAGAGTTCAATACAGGGATGGATACCTCTTTCTTTCTGAAAGTTTACTATTATATTCACTATTCTTTTGAACCTGTCCAACCCTTCAGTAACGTCTGACACTTCCAACTTTACTTCTGTTTTAATACCCAGCGGCTGAACACTTGACAGTAATAACAGTAGAAAACCTTTCCAAAGCGAGTTACATCCTGAATGTTGAAAGTTCGGATCAGCTAACCGGGGCTTTTCGTCTTAGCGGGAATTTCTAAATACTTCACGTAGATACTTTAGCTATACTCGTCTGATTCGTTGGCCTTGGCTTCATTCCATCTGGTTGCTGTGTTGGAAACCAATATGAGTCGCTAAGGAACACCTGCTTCAATGCCCAGATCTGGTCGTCCTTCCGAAGTCTGTATATACTTGTATCTGAAGCTGGGGGAAGCGTAGGGAGTTGGTATGTGAATTTGCGTAAAACCTCATGTTTTATTAGTTTCCCACGAGGAAAGCTATTATGGTCCCTCGTATATGATAGTTTCAGTGAAATATATATTTATAACGCTTGTCTATTGGAACAATTTCTTCGCCTGTATCCAACTCCTTTCTAACTACTTTGACTCTATTTTACTTTTTCATCACCTGGGAGCGTACTCCCTTTGTACACAAATTCAGACGAAAAGGGTATCGTTGCTGTACTAGGATTTAGAGAAGAAATCTAACTTATTGCCCGTGGGGTTTAAGGAGAACTGAAAAAGTAAGCATCGGATGCAAATGCACTGTCGCTATTCATAACACAATGAATGAACTTTTCGCCTACTACATTACCGTGGGGTTATTAGACCAATATCGATAGATTCTAGCTTCCAAAAGATATATGACCCCCATAGGAGATTCCTGGCAGCCAGGACACTAGTATCTAGCGGGATCTGGAAGTTCCCTAGAAGCGAGAGATCAAACCCCGTATATCTATACTGGAACATTAACAAAAATGAAATCTCTCTTATTACTATATTTAGAGATCTTTGTTCATTGGGCGTCCAGATTTGAAATCTTCAGACGTTTGTAAGGAATATATTTACGCTCTTTTCGTAGGGAAAGAAGCACCGTGAGTGCATAAGCTAGCAAGTAAGC
This sequence comes from Hymenoscyphus albidus, assembly GCA_911693285.1. NCBI lineage: Eukaryota > Fungi > Ascomycota > Leotiomycetes > Helotiales > Helotiaceae > Hymenoscyphus > Hymenoscyphus albidus. The sequence goes on along the minus strand of CAJVRM010000184.1, from coordinate 259,128 downwards.
AGCAATATAGGTATGTTTTCATACATAAAGTTTTGGAAAACACCAGTCAAACAAGCTTAGGACACAACTATCAAGCTTTCTTGCCAGTAGAAATGCCCTAAGGAGTTGTTAGACTTGATTATCTGGAACGAGGGTAATTGGTATTATGTCTACAGCCGCAACCAAAAATGCACCCGGAAAAATTTATTGAAATTATCAACCACGGACAGCGGATTAAATGGTATTATCTGAACATCCTTAATTCGTCAAATAGAAATATACTGTCAACGGTATTTCTACTGTCGACAATGAATAAGCGTTCGTCTACCTGATGTGGCTATCGTGGTGACGGTTCGATTAGCATGGAACGCTTCGCTTTGTTTCAGCATTCGAGGTTCGCAAACGAGGCCAAAAGTGGATCTTGTCCAGGATTGAGATCCTTCCTCGTCTCAGCCACAGGCTGCAATTACTACTGTGGTGCTGCTATTATTGCTCACGATGTCCCTATAATTTATAATATCTACTGTACTATAGCAATCTAGAATAAGAAGGTGCCATTCTCTGAAATTGGCTGATGACCTACTATAATCTTATGACTGAGTGGTTGAGGGCTCTCGTCTTTTGAAGTTAGGTTATCATGGATAGATTCGATATTTAGCAGTCTTACGGATCCCATTGTAATCCGTTCTTTTAGATCCATCGTCGGCGCCCCGCAGATACGGTACCCCTGTTCATGTTACAATGCAGAGCATTGATTTTTGGGCATCAGATTAAAGACCTAGTGGGAGCAGAAAAGTTAATACCTTATCGACTCCTAGTCGATACCTTATATATACCTAGTTAATACTATATTGATAACTAAAAAGATTTATAGAATATTAAAAAATTAAAAAAATCGATAATCTTTAAACTTACTTTAATTAAGTAGAATACTTAAACAAATACCTTTATAAGCTTATAAATTATTAAAAATACTTATTCTATTAAGAATTTATAATTTTCTTATACTACCTTGCCCCTTTAAAATCGCTTTACTTATAACTACTTACCTACCCTTCCTTACCTAGAATTAACCCTAAAAGTGTAACGGAACGGTGAAGGATACTGCTATTCCACTACTTAGAATCTAAAGCTAAGGAGAGAAGAGCTATCTGAGGAGAAAACCCGAGGTTCTTATGCCAGAAACACCACACATCCAACAGCTCCTTATCCTCCGCGTCTCCCACATCCCTTATCACGCCACGATGAGGGATTTGATGTGTTGTCGTGTTTGCTTAAAGAGTTTTCTGAGGGATTTGTGTGTTGGCATGTTTGCTTGAAGAGTTTTCCTTCATTGTTTGTTTGCTTGAAGCGTGGGACATGCATGCTCGCTTAGGCAGCCACTTGTCCCGCGGTCACGAGGAAGAATAACCGAATCGCGACATTCGACCCGTGACAAAAAGTCGTACTTTACTTTATCTTATAAAGTTAGAAAAAAGTAGCTTAAAAATATAACTATTAAATACCCTATACTCTAATAAGTTATTAATATCTAGCTTAATTTATAGTAATAGCTACTAAAGTATACTTTACTTCTATATTCTTAAGGGTTAAATATTTATTACTAGAAAAAGGTAACTATAAAACACTTTATACCTAAAGAAAATATTACTATCTAGCCTAATTTATAGTAATAGCTACTAAAGTATACTTTACTTTTATATCCTAAGAGAGTAAAAAAATAGATAATAATTATATACTAGAAGTATATAATATCTAATAACTATAGTTACTTAATAAGCTATTACCTACCTAGTAAATACTACTAGTGTTAGTACTATTCTTATCCTTAATCTTAATTTATATATTAACTCTACCTACCTTATACTACTTTTTCTCTACCAATAATAATAATAATAATAATAATAATAATAATAATAATAATAATAATAATAATAATAATAATAATAATAATAATAATAATAATAATAATAATAATAATAATAATAATAATAATAATAATAATAACCTAGGTTTTTTCTTTAGAGATAACCGTATATATTAACCCTTCTTTTACTAAATATAATTAATTATAAGTTCTATTATAAGGAGTTTAGGGGTTCTATTATAAAGACTTTAGAGGTTCTATTATAAGAAGTTTAGGGATTCTGTTATAAAGAGTTTAGAGGCTCTATTATAAGGAGTTTAGTTAGAAACTTGATTAGTATACTAATTACTACTATCTTATGTACTAAAGGTACTATAACTCTTGAACCTCTTTATATTCTATATATTTAACGCTTCCTATAAGCGTGGTAGTATTTCTTACCTATTGTCACGGATGTGTCACGAATCACGTAAGCATGTGACAAGTGAAGACCAGGCGGCGTCCTGACAGGTCGAGCACTATCATATCTCTTATAGCAAATAGGGATAGTCTTCTTCTTATCATAGCATACCAACCAGCGAACACCCAGCCAAGTTTAGTTAGCCAGTTTGAGTATTCGTTACAGGATGCCAACAAAGGATAAAGTGTATACAGCTTTTGAATCAATTGCTAGAACTAAAACCGTAGGTACGAAGAAATCAAACTAAAGAGAGAAGAGAATCTGAAAGGAGCGAAGTTATTTAAGTTGTTCCAATGCCAAGTCTCGTCACGTGCTTGGCCAAGCGAATGAAATCCTGTCAAATGAAATCCAGCTCCGTCACACCTATAGTAGACTTTATAATTAATAATTTAGAAAAGATATAATAAAAGACTAGATATACTAGCTTTAGATATTATTATTAAATAAATTAATACTTTAAAATCTATCAGTTTTTCTTACTTCCTACTATAATATTATATTAAAGAAATATAAAATAATAAATAACTAAATAATAAATAATATTTTTATATAATATCTTTAAAAGAAATACTAAATAAAATCTAGCTAACTAACTTTATAAAAACTATTATATTCTTTTTATTATAGTTTATAATTCTTTAAAAGTAGTATAAGTCGCCATTAAGTATAGCCCCTTATACTATATAACAAAAATCGGCTACTTAATACTAAGCTGAAGAACCTAATAGTTAACTAACTTTATCAAAATGTAACGAATACTCAAACTGGCTAACTAAACTTGGCTGGGTGTTCGCTGGTTGGTATGCTATGATAAGAAGAAGACTATCGGGTTGTTCACTTGGAAGTGAACTGGTTACTGGTATCAAAGATGTCAAACTAATATGATAAGATTGATAACTAAGTTGAGCACGAAGCTCCTATCTAATGGCAGACGTGCCAGTCTTATATAGAACCTTCGTTCTCTCTACATCGCCTACATCACCTGTCGATGTAGTCGACCTCCTATCGCTAACATCGACTGTCGATACAGGCGATGCGATTGATCACGTGACTACACACGAGAGAAATCCTTGGATCGCTTAGCTAGTCTAAGCATCCCTATTTGCTATAAGAAACCTGGATGTGCCTGTCGAGGGTTGCGCCTCTTTATTATGACAAGTATCACGTGAGAACGTGATTCGTGACATATATCATCTAGAAGGAATCTATACTCTACTTAGTTCTTGGACTCTATAGTAGTATATATATCTTTATTAAGACTTTAACTAGAAGTATAATTACTCTTAAAGTTAAATTATTTAATACTATTAATAATATGAAGTTGTGACGGTTATGGTCACGAGGGCTGGATGTCACATGCTCGCTTAGCGAGGCGCTAGCGCGCACGACCTGTATTTAGTTCCCAGCTCTCTTGAGCTCTCCTTCTTTCCTCGTCTTTTGTCCTAAGAATAGAGTGTTAATTGTTCTGAGTTCTACCTGAAGCACGTCTGTCACAGAAGTCTAAGATCTAGGTTAAGAAGGGTTCAATTAAGTATTAAAAATATTAAGACTATTACTTTAAAGAGTACTATACTTTAATAAGTAATACTAAATAGATAGTCTTAGACCCCCCTTATAGGAGTAGTAAATAAAGTAATTTATAGAAAAGAATATATAATAAAGGAGTAAGTATAAGTAATATTAGAGGGAGTTTTATAGAAAGGTTATTCTATATTTTACTATAAATAGAATAAGCTTAAACGTTTACTATTATTTATACTCTTATTATTAATTTATAATATTAATTCGCGAATATTCTAGTAAGTATATAATTCTACCTAGATACTTAAAGCTATAGTATCTAATTCTTATATAAGAGCTTATCTAGATACTAGGCTAGATAGCTTAGGGCTATCTCTAATAGGCGTTTTTTTAAAAGTAGTAGTAAGAGTAGTATAAGTCTTAAGATACTTACTTATAGTTTTATATTATCTAATAGCTATAGTATAATTAGTAATCTTTTCCTTCTTATAGCTTTAAAAGAGTTCTCTAGTAATATCTAGGTAAGCACCCTTATACTCCTACTAAGTAAAGCTAAGAGTATTAAAGATCTTAAGATTATAACTTTAAGGACTATTACTAAGTAATAATAAGAATATAGTTTTAGATTTTTATAAGAGATCTTTAAGTACTACTAAATATATAGTCTTAGATCTTTATAATATCCTAGCGTTATACTATAAGGTAGCTCGCTAGTAATTCGTTAATATTATTTATATATAGGCTATTAAAAACTATTTAATCTTAGGACTAATAACTCTATTACTTTATTAAAGGCTATAGAATACTATTTAATCTCTAGACTAATAACTCTATTAAAGGCTATTAAATATAATTTAATCTTAAGACTAATAACTCTATTAAAGCTATTCTCGACTACCTTTATTAGGTTACTAGGTAATAAGTAAAAAAGGTAATTTAAAGAGAAGATACTTAATAGAGGGGCAAGGGTAGGTAATATTAAAAAGAGTTTTATAAAAGGTACTTATCACTTACTTTTTACTATAAATAGTACCTATAATTTACTATTAAATATATATTTATTATTAAAATCTCTATATATAAAAATACTTACCTTTAGTATATCTAAAATCCTAGAATAAACTTAAATATTTATTATTAATTATTCTCTTACCATTAAATCTATAATATTCTTTTATAAATACTCTAGTAGGTACATATATTCTAGAGATGTAATTCTAGAATATTAAAGTACTTATACTTTAGTAAGTAAATATTACTCTTTTAAATATTAAATTAATTAAATTAACTCCTTTATATAATAACTTCTCTTATATACTAGGCGTAGGATAGAGCTTAAAGCTTTAGATCTATTATCTTTTAGAGGATTTATAATAGTAGTATAGTAGGACTAAGTAAGCAGAAGTTAAAAATTCTAAGAGAGTTTTAGAAGAGAAATTGGAAAATTATAGATAATAGAAGTAGTTATAGCTAACGCTATAATAGTAGGAACTCTATAATAAATCGGGTATAAGTTATATATAAATAAGTATTATCTTTAAAATAAGAGAGTTTAGGAGATTTTAATTTTTTTAATTTTTTAAAGTTCCTAGAGTACTTAAATCAGGTAGTTTGGAATACCTAATCTAGGTAGTAGAACACCTAGAACAGGTGCTCTTGTGCTCCTCCTACTGGGCATAGTGTTAATTTATTAGCTTTCAATGTGCTTAACAAACATCAAGAACGGTACTTGGGTCCGGTGAGTGACACGGGACAGTGCCGTTCGTGTCTAGGTTAGGTGTTAGGCCCTTGCTATCCTCTGCTTTACATTTCGAGTTTACAACATTTCAAAAGGATCTACAAATACTAATGTCTACCAGAAGTAGCTACAACGAGCGTATGCTAAGAATGTATAGTACAATTTCATTCGGTGTTTTCATAGACGTGTTGAAGCGCTAGAAGCATGCTTATGTTCTAGTAATACTTTCAACGAGTCATACTTCTAAGCTGAATATATAAAATAAGCGAGCCTCCAATGGGTCCGCAATGACAGCAGGACTAAGTTTGTTCAGTTTCGAGATTAGTTCTGGTATCTCGAAATGATATGACTTTGATGGGGGTTCATCTTTTTGTTAAAATCATTACAGTTTGACATTGGCAGTGCATGAAATTACAAGCGTTGTTCAATAACCGTTAATAGAATGGAAGTCTCTTCAAAGCTATACCTTGATACAATTAATTGGCAAGAGAGATATCGCACATTTAAGGTAACATTCGAAGGTGCTAATGGAGTTATTAATAGTACAGTATCCAGTACAAAGTCTCCATTCAGAAACTCAACTCCCACGTGGCTTGCAGAAGCTTGAAACCATGGTATCACCGTCAGCCCACACGCAAAATGGCAACTGACCGACACTACGAAGAATAATTGTCAATGATGCGGTCACAGTGAAACATTCATCCCAACCAAAGCCGTAGTCTGAAATTATCATGTTCGGATGACGTTTCAGTATCGAAAGAACATTTGCCAGCGTTTCCTAACTTCACATAATGAAACATTTTCTAGTTGGGGAGCTGATGGAGACTAGCTCTATTTTGGTTTTCTTCAACAGCGATTCTATCAGCTTGATCAGTGTTCGCGTGTTTTGCTTCTCTCCTCGTATAAAGAGTAGATTGAAGCTCTTCAAGTCATAAATTGCAAAAGCTACTACAACACGCTTGATGCCATGACACTATTATTAGAGCTAAACTTATTGTTGAAGGATATTTAATATTCACTTACTACGCACTAGTGGTACTAGCGTTAAACCTAGGTATTTAATACCCACCTGTACCTTACTTTACAAATTGAAGAGTTCTCCCCTTTCTATCGCTTAACACTTGTCATCCTCATAGGACAAGACTTTGTTACAATGTTCGATTCAATACTCCCTGCAAGTGTTGCTGTCAGGTGTGGTATGGCGTGTATGTGATTTATCTTCACTACAAGAGCGCTGCAACCTTTAGTGAAGTCTGCTGCAAAACGTGGGATACGTAAGCCTATACCTTCTTCGCTGGTTGTTATCCAGATATCATAGTCAATGACGACCACAGTGTACGGTACGGAGAGAAATTTTTAACACCGCATCATTTGAATGGGCGACTTGGATGAGGCTGCGTGGTTAAACTAAAGATCGTCCAAGGTGGAATTTGGATTCAGACCAGAGGGTGGGGAGAGCGAGGGAGTTGTGTGAATATAGTTGGCCGAGACACTGAGTCCAATGAAGATAGTTGCGATATATGTAAAAACTGTTTTCTGAGGAGAGATGTAAAAAAGAAATCGTGAAAACCCTACCCAGGCCACTCTGACGAGTCAGAGAAATGCATCCAGCAATTGAGAGAATGAGATTGTGCCATGAACTGGGCAAAATCTCAAAGTTCTGTCAATAATTTTGTATACCTGTTTTCATTGTTGCAGTGCGCAGCTATCCAAGTACAGCTGTTGGCTGGTATGCGACACCAAGAACGCGTTATTTTCCGTGTTTTGCCAAGCCTTCGCTTAGCCGCCCAACCAAAATAGGAAGTCAAAAAAATCCAAAAACAACCCAAAAAACAGCAAAATCTTATGGTCTGTCTCCAAACGGGGACTCAGGAAAACCTGTAAAACCTGTAAGAGTTTATTACGTTGTCGAGGGACAGCAGTTGTCCCTCTGGAAGCAGGCTTCCTAACCAAATCCACCACAATCATTCCCGCGCTCCCAGAGCTGACCCCTAACACACCGGATAGGACTAGGACAAGTCTACGAGAACTCCCAGAGTTGACCCCAGCGTATGGTCGATGCCACCGTCGCGCCAGCCGGGCAAGAGACTTGCTGATTCTATGCGACCAAATTCGTTAATTGGGGACTTGAATATCATTTTGCTTAGTGGGGATTTGTGGGCCGTCGGGTATTTGGCGGCCGTTGCGCCAGCCACCGAGTCCGCCAACTGAAGGACATGCGCTTCCTTGAGTGTCGGCAATAAGGTGTAAGCCAGTGTCTCTCTGACGGTGACAGACATGCACAGTAAAAGTCTACTCCAATTCTCTCGATTGCCTCTGCGGCGCACAAACCTGGTGACCAGAGGGAGGAGCTTGATGGAGTGGGATTCACTTGGTCTAAGGATCCCTCTCATAAAACTATCATTCTTCATCGACTGACCCAGAAGCGGCGTTTGGTTGACCGCGCCAATACTTCTACCCGGCCAGGACACAGCAATACGGTGCGCAGAAGGCATAAAGCAATTCCCCGTTTCTCCCAGACAGACAGTGATTATTTTCGTTCTCGACACCGAGTGGTGAACTTCGACGATTCTCTACAGCTTCCTAGAGTTGGGGCATGACGACCTGTTGCAGGACACACAAGTCGTTTCTCTGGCTATACTATCGATTTGGACAGATCAGGTCAATAATCACTTAGACTACAAGAGCGAGCACTACAATCGGGACGTCGAAGTTAAGACTTAAATCAGATAGCTGAGCACCTTCAAACTATTGAATTTACATTGGTTAACCTCGGGTACATGAAAATGTCTGAACAACAGACTACCGCATAGCTGCTTCAATACGTATGTGGTACTAAGCCAGCTACTTTCGTATCCTACGACGTCAAAGGCAACTTGGCGCTAGTTTGGAACTAATCTAAATATACAGGTGTATTCATTCCACCGGCGACTGAAATAGTAGAATTGGTCAAGTCGATATTTTGGAGAGTCTACCGAGCCGCGTGACGCGAAGCTGGTGGAAGTGACAATTCATGCGACGTGAGTGTTAGGGTAGTCCTCAAAGATACATTCGAAGATTTCCCTGTTGAAGGATATCTTCCGTTTGAACGCCATTTTATCAAGTCTCTGAACACCAGATACGATGTATCATGCCTTTTCGACGTCCATATCGCGAACATTCCCGTTAGAGTCGAGATGATATACATGCTAATTAGACAAGGTAAGAACGGAGGTTCTTGGGCTCCACCCATAACATCATGCGATTATAGCAGACAATGGAGAAAGCGCTTCTTGTATCATGATGAACCCTTAGAATTCAAGTCGCTACCCGATTCACCTGGTGCAGAATCATTGAGCAGACGATACATCTTCGCGGCGTAACCTTTTTCCTATTCATCAAGAATTGGTCAAGCAACCCCAATGCTCCTAGGGTGTCTCCTGGGTGTCTATTAGAGAAACCTGCCTTGCCAATCCACACCATCCTTTCCACATAACATACAGGCATATTCCGCATCACACTGAGAGAAGTTTATATTCTTTTCCATCGTGCAACTCATCAGTGTGAACGGACAAGCGTATCGACTGGTTATTGCAAACGTACAGTAAGTCATTTCCCCCCCCCTCTCCCCGCCCAAATATTATCAGGATTCAGGAAGATAGACATTCGAGGAAGGAAAAGTACCGAGGAACAATGAACTGGAAAGCCTCTTGGCCCGCACTGACAGGATTTTGGCTAATAGTGATCTTACTTTAGCTATGTCTCGAGCCCCCGGATCATCAATGCCGTGGGCAGTAAGTGACTCAAGCGAATATCTGGATTTCTTTCGGGGTATTCTGACCATCGCACAGGAATTTTGCTGGGGATGATAATCAAGCTAACCTAATTCCTCCTATGAGTCGAAATGAGAGCACAAGTCTTACAAAGTAGGTCTTTGGCGTCCCCTACCCAAGCTTTTCTTTAAGTCTAATCATATAAAAGCCGCTTGGGTAACGAAATTGTCTCAATATTTGTCGGACCGGACTCCGAAGTCTTCAAGGTTCACAAGACTCTCATTTGCATGATTGACTTCTTTGACAGAGCCTTCAACGGTCGATTCCTCGAGTCCTCTGGCGAAGTTTCGCTCCCAGATGATGACCCCTCAGTAATCCATTTACTAGTCGACTATTTGTACCTCGGAAACATTCCTTGCCCGCCAACCATTCACTTGCTACCAGAAGCCGCCATCGAGTTGAAGAAAAAACACATTTCGAATCTATTCTCCCTCTATGTTTTCGCCGAGAAGATCGATGACGCTGCTTTGATGAATAAGACCATGGATATAGTACAGTCTCTTTGCCATGCCGAATCATTCGCCATCACGCTCGAGGCCTTGCTTGCGGCATACGAAAATACGAAGCCGAACTCGAAATTGCGACTCTTCACTAGTGAACTATTCATCTGTGTTCATCGGCAGCAGAACAACGGAGAGATACCGGCAGACGAGATCCGTGCTTTGGTAGCTTCCATCGAAGATCAGGATCTTCTGGTTGATCTTTTCATGAAGAATGGAGAACGCAATCTTCGAGATCCTAGAATAAGATACGAAGACAACTTTTGTTATCTTCATAGTAGATGTCATCTAGTAGGCAACTGCCAGACGCCTCACTGTAATATGGTAAGCGTCCCGTGTGCTTCTAATTCATCACCCAACCATACGATTACTGACCAGGGTATGACTTTCGAAGATGTAGGCACGGATTTTGACGATGTAGTTGGACCAATTGACCTCTATAGAGGGTTTTGACGACATAGAAGGACTGGTTAAGAGAATAGGGTACTTTTCTTTCGAGTTCTGAATCACATATGAAGGACTTCCTTTTCGTGGGAAATGTTTGGATGTGTCATCGCTTTGCTAGTTTGGCGTGTAATTACTGGATGTAGGATGGAGTTCGGGATGTTAGGAGTTTGTACCTGGATTCTTGAGGTATTTATCCTGAAGTCAACTCTTTCTTCAAAAATGTAGCCTGGTGCCAATGTGAACTTTTACCACTGTATAATTCGTTGAAATATTAAGGCGTGAAAACTTCTGTGATTTTATTGATGTATAAAAGAAACCGCGGGTTAGCTTGAAGGGAAAGATGGCGGGATCGAATGCATGTATGTAGGAGCTATCATACTTCTATACCTTTTTATCTTGTTGGCTTTTTATCTCCAAGCCCAGATGCTCTGCTCTGATAAGAGCCCCGGCTGAGCCCGGCCCGGTTAATGAGAGATCAGCCGAGCCGGTCCGTGCGCCGAGGTTGTAACCGAGATTCTTAAAGCCCGACTTTTGGGGGAAGTCTGATTTATTGAGGTAGAATAAGATAAATCTTCTGAAAAATCCAAAATCCGTCTCCGCAGAAAATAGTCCTTGAAATAGCTATGTATCCTGTCGTTTTGCTTACATATCTGCCCTAGCCGGGCTGCGGCCTGTATCTCAACTGGATTCGACTTCAAGAGTCAACCCAAAATATATCAATACCGAAACTCACAACTGGTCTTATTGTCGTTTACGAGCACACCGAATATCCCAATATCAAAAACGGTTGAATGTGTATGTTCCTTTGGATATTCCTTTTGGCGTTGGATTTTGAGATGCCTTCCATAGGCGGTCGTTGTTTCTTGTTTCACCATCGAAAGGGACACATAGGCACAGACCTTGCAGCTGTCACAATAACCGTTTAACGGTCGGGGCTGAGTGTCATTTTCCCCAAGTCTCTCTCATTGATAGTTCTTTCGTTGGTGGTTTTTGAAAGAAAAGAAGCCAGCTTGTGGGGATTCAAATACTCATTTACGACCCCTGTCAAAGTGGACACATTTAACCGCAACCCCTGAAGGCCCCTTGGTTCTCCATTTCTTCGTCATCAAAGGCTTCACGACGCGACACACGAGCTGAGATCGTCACCTGCATGATCGGGACGTGTCAATTGCATTATTCATGACATGAGATTGTCCTTTAAACTTCTCAGCTACAATGCCAACAGATGGTGGTAAATTGAGTGCCGAGGAGGAAAAACTGAAAGAACACGAGGAGCGAAATCGTGACCTCGAAAATGGCTCAGGATCTGCACCCCCGTTCACAACTCCAAAATCATCTCTTGGAAATCAAAATATCTCATCAACCCTAGAAACTCTTCTCTGCTATCCTCCCCCGGATTCTCTTCGGATAACCACGACATCATGGCTCGATGGCGTTCGTGGCGTAGCAGCACTCACCGTATATATTTTCCACGCCATGGCAATTTGGGCAAGCACTGTTCCAGCATGGCACGCGGACGCGAATCAAAACTCGGTTTTCCAAATGCCGCTTATTAGAACCATTTTCGTCTCGGGAGGGAGTGCAGTCGCAGTATTCTTTGCTCTTTCCGGATATGTACTTACCTACAAATCCATGAAAGCGATACGGAAGGGCTCAGCTCATCTGGTCTATCCAGCCGTTGCATCATCTGCTTTCCGAAGAGGATTCAGACTGTTTCTTCCGCCTGTCATTCTCACTTTCTGTGAGATGATTGCAACTCGATTTGGTTTCTATCCGCCTTTGAGCTTTAGCTTCGTGATGGAGCCAACATTTGCGGAGCAGTTCAAGGATTGGTTGTGGGAAACGAATAAACTCATCAACCCGTATTTCAACGCCAAACAAGCGATTCTCGGTTCAGTCGTAGATCACCCCAAATATGACGCTGTGATATGGACCATTCCGTTGGAGTACTACGGCTCGTTGGCGTGTTACTCATTACTTCTGATCATGACACGAATTCCTAGCGATACAGCAAGGGTTGCCCTCCTCTCAGTACTCTCAATTCTCTATATGGGAATAGGAAGCTGGAATATGTTCTGCTTCACAGCCGGGATTCTCATCTCAAATCTGACTCTCAGTCAAGAAGAAAAAGACAATCCACCTCCATCCCCAAAGAAAGTCAGAATATACACAATCATCCTCATCGTCGCATTCTACATCGCAGGTCTCCCAACAATGGGGACGCCCGAAACACTCACCAATCCCATGCCCGGCTTCGAGACCTTGCGCGCACTCACACCAAAGAACATCCATCTCATGGATCTCGGGCGTTTCTGGTGGTCCATCTCAGGAGTCTCAATCTTACTATGCATATCCCAACTACCCCGCTTCAAACGGGTATTTGAAAGCAATCTCTGCCAATATTTCGGCAAGATATCTTTTTCTCTCTATCTTGTTCATGAATTCTGCATTATAATTTTTGGATTGGCGCTTCAAAGAACTTTATGTTGGCTTGTGGGCGTTCAACCAAAAGCTGGGGGTTTTATGCATTGGGTTGTTTGCGTGATTTGGTTTGGGATGTTTACGGGGATCGTGTTTGGTATTTCGGGCCAGGTGGAGAGGTGGATTGATAGACCTAGTGTTATGTTTTCGAAGTGGTTTGAAGGGAGATGTAGAAAGTGGTATGCTGGTACCCAATAGAGAAGGCTTATGTATGTTTTGAATATAAAAGCGAGATTTGGATACTCGCAGACTTACACAGCCATTCTGTAACCCTGGTCATGATTTGTCAAGTCCGCTATAAACCGTGGAAAGACCTTGAGTCATCAGGTTAAAATAGGCTATGCACAGGACAGTATAGAGGATGGAGAAAGGCGGAGTTTATTGGTACAGTAGTGTTTATTTCAAGGATTCGAGAAGTCCCTTTTCTTGTTTAACACACTACGCTGGCTATTATTCATTTCTTCAGAGACCGCTCTAAACGTCGCATCGCATATAACGATTATTTTGATCCCGCTTTCCTCTATTTCGATGCATATAGACACTAAATTGACAGAAGGTTTTACCAAGGCAACTAATAGAAATATGGTCACACGATCTATCTGCGACCCATCTACAGAAGCACAGGGAGTGATTAACCCCTCTCTCGCCTAGCATAGTCTAACAGAAAAGAGGTCTCCTATAGCTACACAGCTTAAGTCTCCCAACGCTCCCCTCTTTTCACACCTAGACTCTGCATTCATCCCATAATCAACGAATCAATCACTCACTCACAAAAAGTGAGGACCAAACCAAAAGACTCTACGATAAACTCACTCACCATATCTATAGAAAGATAACAAGATTCAAATTTTATAGCTTTCGCAAAGAGGTTTGCGCTTTCAGGTAGTGTAAGTCTTGCGGTTGTAAGTCACGTGGACTCATACCTAACCATCCAGCTACTCCGTATGTTCCAAGCGAACTACACTTGGTCTCGGCGGACAGAAAAGCAGCAGTCAGGTCGCCTACTGGAGACTTCTCAAAATTGCCGAAGCCGATAAGAATTTTTCGATCGAGAAACCCTGATAATCTATGGTATTTTATTCTTCGCCGCTCATCGCCTGTATCCGTTATCCTCTCTGGCGTCGAATCATAACAACCCCGCCTGAAATCACATTACCGGGGTATAAAAACACCCAACTTTATATAGAGAAAGCCCTTTAATCTCTACCTTATATCTTTACTATAAAAGACCGCAGCCACAACACCAACCGTGAACGCCACGCTCCTCGTCCAGGCCATCTACGCCACGGAACGGAATCTCCTATCTGCTTTCGCCACCAGACTCACGACAACAAGACTTATACACGCCACGATCACCGGGTGGGGATGGTCGGGTAGTAGCCGTAGGGAGGTTTGGACATTTCGTCCAAATAAATCTTCTTCGCTTCCTCTACGAGGCTGGTAGGCGTCAACTGGAGCTTTATGTAACGGGCCAGTTCTCGAGTTAGAACACTAGTTCCTCTACTAGAATATATATATATACCTAAGTTATAAGTAGTAATTTTATAAGATTTTTCGTATAATCTTTTCAGACCTTTCTAATATAGACTAACTAGTGTGACGGAGCTGGATTTCATTTGACAGGATTTCATTCGCTTGGCCAAGCACGTGACGAGACTTGGCATTGGAACAACTTAAATAACTTCGCTCCTTTCAGATTCTCTTCTCTCTTTAGTTTGATTTCTTCGTACCTACGGTTTTAGTTCTAGCAATTGATTCAAAAGCTGTATACACTTTATCCTTTGTTGGCATCCGTGACAACTAGAGTAAAAAGAACACTTAGAAAAGGCTATTATTAGTAAACTTTGTTCGAATTACTTAAAAGGTTTAACTATTCTAGAATAATTATTTTCCTTTTTCGACGGATTTTACTTGAATATTTTTATTAGTCTAGTTATATAAAGAAATAGTATAACTCCACTCTACTACTAATTCGAAGAAGGCCTTAGTTAAACTATGGATAGAACCCGGTATTATTAAGTTTAATCCTCGTGCTTACTGAGAAATTCAACTACTAGGTATTTAGTTAGGGTTTTAATAGATATAGGATAATATCTATAAGAAATCTTTTCAAGAGTAGAAGAATACCTCAGATTTGCTATACGTATAGCTGTATATGGCTTAGTCAGCCCAGATTGCCGCTACTAGTCGAGCTATGTTCGATAAGCCCTAAAAGGGTTGTACGTATGAACCTTCAATGTCTTACGATAGGCGGTCTACGTCTGCGCGTGGAGATGCTTCTACTCTCGGAAGTAGTTATACTTCATAATCGAAAGATAATGATCTTTATAGCTTATTGTGAGAGGCCAGACCTCGAACAACTCAAAGGTGTGGGTTCAATATTCAATTAAGAACTACGTGGTCTGTAAATACATGTTCCTCCTCTACTCTTATACTAAATGTAGCATTTCCATTGCATTCAACACTGTTTCATAGTATTACCAATCTTCTGCGTCATAGCATTCTATCTTATTCCATGGCGTTCCAGAGGCGGGGTCGCTTAGCTTAGCGAGGGCTCTTGGCCCGAGCCCCACTATGGGTTCTAACCCTCACACTTATCTAGCCATCTAGTTATTATTGTTCGCTATGTGCCAGGCAATTGGTCTTTTAGTAGCTATATATTCCGCCGACCTCGAAAGAAATCTCTACTATGTTTTTGAAGGCGGTCGAATTAGGGGTTTTTAGTAACCTAGATAAGAAATATAATAGTATAAATTAACTTTATTTACGACAAAGAAAGAGGAACTTCTACTAATTTTATAAAGAGATCTTAGAAGTTTTTATTAATCTAAATAAGCAACGCCATAGTATTAATTACCGTTAGTTATACTAAAGGGAGTGGAAATTCTACTACTTCCTTACAGAGATTTCAATTACGTGTTTTTATTAATCTGTGAGGGTTGGAACCCATGATGAAGGCTCGGGCCATGCCCTCGCTAAGCACTGACCAAAGTCCTCGTTAAGCACTGACCAAAGTCCCTGCTTAGCACTGGCCATTACCCCACTGCCAAACAGGTTTCTACTTTTCCACACTTTCTTGTTTTGTTCTTCTGACATCATGTATTCGTCATTCAAGTTTCTTGCAAGTTTCTTGGAATATTCAGGAAGCTCTTCCTCTCTATATATAGAGGAAGAGCTCGCATGTATGTAGTCTTCACGCACTTCTTAATTGAATATTCGAAACCACATCTTTGAGCTATTCGAGGTCTGGCCTCTCACATAATCTAAATAACTATCATAATAAATTAGGTTAACTCTATTATACTAAGTAAAATGTATTCTATAAATCTTTTCTCCAATAGCGTTTAATTTACTATTTTTGTTAGCTTAAATTACTAAAATAATAATAATAGTTAGCTTTTATTGTACTTTTCTTCTTTACGGAAGAAATAGTAAATACAAAATATAAGTATAATTTATATAAGCGTGAATAGATATCTGTTAAACTCTCTTGTAAAATTATATCTAAATTATATTTCATATAACGTGGTTTATCAGCGAGTCGATCATATCACCGAGTCGATCACTTTTTCTTGGCACAGAACTTTACACCTAAATAAATCAACCACAATATATTAAATTAATTATCGCTCTCTATATCTGACGAACTAGATATATCTATAACTTCTTGACAAGTTCGCGCGTTATGACCAGCTTTTCCACAAGTTCTACAGCGCCGCCTAGAAGGTTGCCCCTCCTTATAACCAACCCCCGCCTCACGCATGTCGCGTCGTACTTGCTCATCTACATCCTCCTGAGCTAACATATCCTGTACATCCTCTACTATAAGTGCCCCTCCTTGGCGGACACGAGTCTTTTTAGCCCTACGGCGTTTACTTAGGGCTTCATTTGCAGCGCGAAGGGTACGGACCTCAGCAGACAAAAGGGTCATCTCATGTGCCATTCGCTCTGTACCCTTTGCTAACGCAGCAACTGTTTGAAAAAGTGGAGTTGGCGAGCTTCCTTGATGACAGGCTATACGATTTCGTACAAGAGTTGATTGTGAAAGGGCTTCAGTTGGGTTGGAAGGGGTCTGGGACACCCAGGGGAGGGAGTTGGCACTACACGTCCGAGGGGGAGTTGGAGTCCGTAACCTTACGTCAAGCTTTGAAAGCACTGCTTGCGGGTTAAATGGTACTAGGCCAGCTCCGCGGAATCCAGACTGACAGTTTAGGACTGTCATTGTTTCCTTGTATGCTGCTGTAAAGGCTAGAAAGAACTCAACCTTTGTAATATGGTTGATATGGGCCTTGATAAACGTCTCAATCTGCCGACCATACGCTCGTTTTAACACACTATAGCACCCAACATCAAGTGGCTGGGTTAGATGGGATGAATGAGGAGGTAGTCCAAGAGTAATAATGTTGTGTTTCGTACAGTAGTCTTGGAACTCAGCCGATTCATGACTCTCGTGCCCATCCAAAACTAGTATTCGATACAGACCCTTTGCACGAGCTGTAGTGTGTTTATCAAAGTGCTTTAACCATTCCAGGCCTGTTTCATTATTTGTCCAACCATTGCTTGTCGGTTTCATAACCCAGTTAGGTGGGAGGCCGCCGTCGGTATACCAGTTGGAGAGATGGTTCTTGCCCTGAACTACCAAGAATGGAGGAATACTCCAGCCCTCCCCATTAATACAGGCAATTGCTGTAGCCCATTCCCGATTGCCTGGCTGAACTGCCTTGCCTCTACCACGTCGGTCTGCACGAGTAACAACCATTCTAGGACAAATAACACCCATCATAAAGCCTGTCTCGTCGAAGTTGTAGAAGTCGGAGTCTGTAACCCCATATTTCGCCCTCATATTCTCTACTAGCCGGAACCATGCGCCTAGCACGTCAGGATCTTCGCATAAGGCCCTCTGGAAGTCGTAAACGCGATTAAAACGCGTCTTAAGGTCTGGTTGTCGTTGTACGAATCGATGGGCCCAGAGCTTGCCGACGCGTCTTCCCCCCCGCGATTCAAGGATAAAATTAGCCATATCTTCTACACCAGCGAGCCGGGGCGCAAATCCTCTGGAATCCATATCCAGTATATACCGAATAATCACTTCCTCTTCTAACTCAGTCAACTTATGACAATTGGCTTGAGAATCTGGGCGGTAGGTTCGGCCAGCCATTCTGTCGGAAAGAGTCGTATATGGTACATTGTAGATCTTTGCCGCAGAGCGTTTGCTTAGTTTTTTGGACGACCGAATAGCCTCGATAGCTAGAGTAATTCGCGCTTCTTGAGTTTGAATTTCCATGGTAAATAGTTGAAGAAAACGTGTGTTGAAGTTTGAGGAGGTAGTGCCAAGGAAAAGTGATCGACTCGGTGATATGATCGACTCGCTGATAAACCACGTTATACGCTATTAAATTAATTACTTCTATAGTATTAATTGATTCTACTCGAGTGTTTTCAACCTCTATTATAGAAGTATTTATCTTCATCCTTCTCTTTCCAATTAAAACGTTAAAATCACGCTACTTGGCGCAGAAGAAGGATCTCGGTCCGGTCTAGACTCCTGATACACCATTCCCTACTCAGTCAACCATCGACACCCTCGTCGCCCTTCCCAAATGTGACATTCCGGTCCTTCATATGATCAGCGCTGATTGTCCACTCGATATTTTCGGACTAAATGGTCTTCGCCCTTATACCAATCTCTCCGATGCCTTGGCTACTATCGTAGTAGGTGATCCTGATATTACTCTACAGATGCGTGCAGATTTCTGGTTTACCACCTTTGATACTTCCGGTAGTCCTCTCTTGGAGCGATGAGCGACGTTACTTCGGTAACCCTACAGTTAGCCTGACTGTCCCTCATGGGATCCTTTGGGCCAAATGTGGTTTCCCATCAAGGCTTCGTGATTATGTCTTCTATGGAAATCTTCCTCCTGTATTACATTCTTAAGCAATCCATCCTTTCGCTAATGAAATCCTTTGTGGAACAACTTCGGCTTCTACAATCTTTTACTAAACATTCACTGGTTCTGCTACAGTAGGCAATATCTTGGTTAGCTCAACTTTCTTTTGTTGACACTGACCGACGCGAAAAGTTTGGTGCTAGTTGACTGACACTACTATAAATCTTCAACCACCAAATTCCTGTACAAGATGCCAGTACCAACATTCGCCTCGTAAGACCTTCTCTATGGACAGCTTTTAGACCAGGCTACTAATTCAAGAAAATAGATTGCTAAACGATCCAACATACGTCGACCTTCAAATTCGTTGCAATGGATGCGTTTTTAAGGTACACAAAGTGGTTGTATGTACCCAGGTCAAATTCTTTGCGGCATGCATGAAATGGGAGTTTCAGGTAAGCATTCTCTTGGAACAATAACGGTCTTGGGCCCATCTAATTTGCTAACTCTTTACTCTCCTCTTAGGAGTTGAAATCAGGAATCATATTCCTTGAAGATGATACGCCCGAGGTATTGGAGCTCCTCATACAATTCCTCTACACCGGCGACTACACTGTGGAGATACCCGAGGCCCGCGACAATGAACGCGTTTACCGCAGTAACGCAGAGCTCCTCGTCCATGCCCAAATCCACACCCACGCGGATAAATACCTTCTGGATGAACTCCGCGCCCTCTCCATCAGCAAGTTTGAGAGCGCGCTGCGCAACCTTGCCCCTGTACTATTTACCGAGGTGTTTAGTACCATCATGAAAGGCTGTCCTGAGAAAAACGAGATCTTCCAGACCATGTGTGTTGACTTCGCGGCTTTGCACAATAAAACCTTGTTTACATTCCGGGACTACCGAAATTTCTGTGCGGAGAACGGGGCGGTGTGTGTTAGAATCATGAAGGTGATTGCGGATAAGGTACAATATATCAAATGTTCGCGTTGTGGAGTTGATATTCCCGGTGACCTGATGGCAGTCGTGTTTACGAATGTCGCCCTTGCGCTAGGATTACGAGGTTCGGTAATGGCAATCAATGAGGAGCTGTAGGAGGCAGAAGTTTCGAGGGATATGGAGTCATACGGACATTTGAAGATTTTGTAGTCTTTATCTGCTCTCTTCTTTCCTGCACATCTCAATGTCTGCTGCTAATTGAATGGTTCTCTTCAAGAAGAAATGAGTTGATTTCCATGTTTCTGACAGCTCACTTTTTCAAAGTGACTTTCGGAAAGAAGACGTCAGAGTTAACAGGTAACTCAGTAGGCAAATGTACGCGGCTCGGTTATTACTCTATACACACCATGAAGAATCATTATGCCAAATGTCTGGCACAATAAACTTGGTTATCCCAGCAAATCTAGTACGATAAGCAGCGGAAATCAACAATTACTGGACGGTATTCATACAACTGTTTTACTTGTACGGAGGTTCCAGGATAATATTATTCTAAGCGAGTTGTGTGAGATTACAAAGCAATGACCACGTCTCTCTCTCTCTCTCTCTCGAACAAAAGCAAGAGAACCGCGGAGAAATGGCGAATCGGGGACATTGGTTATATATGGAATGAATCTGTTGTTATAAGACCTTGGACTATGCTGGCCATAGTATATGCTATCTATAAATCAAACCACTATCTTTCGTTCTAACTCTTCCTAGAGCTCTAAGAACCTTGACCAAGCGCTTTCATTCATACCTTTTTCCTCCATTGAATCCAACCAAGAATAGGACTAAACTAGTGATATAGGCAGTTTACAAATACTCGAGCAAACTGATTACAACAGTGTACTCACTTCGGTATCCCATTTAAGCGAGATTTCGCTCCCTTTCTTCCACAGCATAGTTTCTATTTTCTAGAGTCCTAAGAGCTTCATGAAGACACACAAAATCTAATAAATATGTGTATCTTCTACATCTTGGTCCCTCTGTATTATTTGAAACTTTCCTTTCTAGGACAATACCCATGAGCTACTAGGTGAAGTAAGAAAAGAATAAAACGTCCAAACAGGGGTTTGTGGACTTGATTTCATTCAAAGAGCTACTATGCCTCCTTCAATGGAGTCCAATTGCAGCAGTTATATCACAAATCTACATGAACGGAAGTGAATTGACATCTATTAATATGGCTCATTCACGGGTTATATGCAAACCCTCCACAAGTGGTAGCTTGCTCCGGATGAACCTATAAAATACCAATCTCTAAGATTGGGTACCTGCCTGTTCTACCTACACTATCAGATATCCACCTGTACCATCTCTGAGAGCTTTCTTCTACGGACACCCCTTCGGAAAGTTTCCGTGTACTGCCATACAGAATATCAATAAGTACTGTAGGATTTCAAACGCCCCTCTACTTTGAGTTGGTGCTAACCCACAATACAGCCTTCTTGGTCCCCTACAACGAGGTCCACCTGCCTTGTCCTTCTTCATCCTAGTGACAAAATGGAAACCATCGAATCTGTAGCTTCGTAAGTTACACACAACAGACTCTTAAGTGTTGCTAAGTTATCTTATTAGGTTACTCAATGATCCAACCTACGCCGATCTCGAAATTCGCTGCAGAGATCACATCTTCAATTCAAAGTCCACAGAGCAATAGTCTGCACGCGAGTACCTTTTATGAGTGCTTGCCTAAAATATGACTACAAGGCAAGTAGCTCTCCTTCCTTGGAAATCTGAGCTACCGATAAATTCAACTAGATTCTATTCCTAGGAAGCCCAAACCGGAATTATATATAACATTTGATGATGACAATCCAGAAATACTAGACCTTGTCATCACTCTATCGCTTCCTCCAGCGGTACCGACACCGAAGACGACAATGCTCTACTTCTTATACATCAACAAGTTCACGCCCTGGCGGAAAAATGCCTTCTGACAGGCCTTAAGGACCTGCCAGAGAAGAAATTTGAGACTGCTCTTGAGGCTGCTCATCCGGACTGTATTTCATCCTTTTCCAGAGTCCTTAGCGTGATACCGTCGTGTTTGACGGAAAGCAAGGTAACAATACTGGTCTGAGAAAATCATGTATTAAATATGCGGTCGAACATTACGTG
Source organism: Hymenoscyphus albidus (assembly GCA_911693285.1). Taxonomy (NCBI): domain Eukaryota; kingdom Fungi; phylum Ascomycota; class Leotiomycetes; order Helotiales; family Helotiaceae; genus Hymenoscyphus; species Hymenoscyphus albidus. The sequence goes on along the minus strand of CAJVRM010000184.1, from coordinate 237,336 downwards.
CGCCTCATAAAGAAGGACCCTGAATACCACATCTTTTGTAGTAAGATCGGGGAGGTATGCTTTGAGGTTTTGAAAAATGTTGGAGACATTTTGAAAACCCTTCAATGGAGAAGAGGTTTCATAAAATGTCCATTGAATGAATGTCCAGAAAAGCACATGGTTGTGCCAGTTGGCATGATTACCACTGTGAGGTAACCGGCAAGACGTGGAGATACACTGCTCAATTGACTTAGAGTTGTCACCTATAGCGAAGTAAGATCTCATAAATGAGGAAAACTTAGCTATAGGTTGAGTTACGAAGCTTGTCAGTACGAGAATTTGGGTCCTGGCCGCTTCATTATTGCTGGTGTTGAGAATAAACTTCAACAATCGGTCTGAAAATTAGATAGGTTGATGTATGTCGCAAGCAGAGAGATAGCACAATCTATGAATGTAATTTCTTATTACTCCGGCCCATTTCATGGTAGCCTTTGGTGTATCTGTTGTCTGGTATTTCCAAAGACCATAGATCTGTTTGAGCTCGGCGGATCATTGATGAAAGGAATGAGACGACAGCATTTAAGAAAGGTAGGGTAGGAAATAGAAAGCCTAAAACCAACCCCGTAGCGGCAAACTAGAAGAAGACGTAGAGGTTGACTCACAATGACACTTCTTAACCCCTGTATTTATGTTTTTTCCGGCTTCTCATCCTTGAACTTTTTTTTTGAAACAACACAGTCAGGACGACCAGCTCCGGTGTGCACAAGTTTGCAGTTGTGAGAATAGGAGGTCTATTATTCAGCGTTGTTGATGAGGAAAATCTTGTGGGTTGTGTATAATCAGGTTCTGGGATTAGAAGGGAGAAAGTTGCGAGCGGGGAAATGAGCTGCTCGCTCCTTTCTCGGCTGGAACTCTAGCTAGAACTCCTCACGATATTACTGTTTTAAAAGCTCTTACCAGAATGGAGGGATCGACTTCAGTAGTCACGCGCAAAATGGAAATAGAAACATGAGAGCCAAATTCTGAAATGCATTTTCATATGACCTGGAGAGTCTGACTAGACTATTTCAAGGTGGTGTGAACATGTTCTTGAAACAACCAAACCCATTCTTTTGTCGCTAATTAATCTTTTCCCCTATCCGCATTTCCATCTTCAACACTGTTTGAGAAGCAAATACTTTCAAACTGAACCCCGCAACTGAGATGAATCCGTGTTACATGAGCTGCGTCGATATGAGATGCCTTTACACCGTTCTAGATTTCTAGGTCCTCTCAATATCTTCTATGATGACTTCCGAATCAACCAACGGTCCAACATATTGATTTTTGCCCATCAAAATGTAGTAAGCAACACTGAAGATAATCACACTTCCAGTGACAAGTACGCTGTAATTCATCGATTCCGGTGTAACTGGAGTAGCTGAAGGCCAGAAGCTCCAAAATATGACATAAACCATATATACGCACGCGAAAGCATTATTTGCAATGCCAAGTATGCCAGGAACACGCCACGGACCCCAAACCAGTGGCATATGTAGAACTTTCTCACCTCCTCGTCCCACTGTAGCATTACCTTCTGTTACTAGTGTTACAGCCTCAGCAACCTGGCCAGTTGTCCGGCGCCACAGAAGTAGTGCGGAGGGAAGAAGGTAAGAAGCGTAGAAACCGGAGACGGACAAGGAAACCACATCGTTAAAGACTGCTCTGGAGCCGATATATATCAAAGCAAGAAGAGCGGGAAGGGTCGTTACTACACCAACGGCTACCATGGGTATTTGAGTACGGCGCTCGACCTTTGAGTAAATATTAGCAATCGTCGCTGACACAATATCCAATGTTCATTGAGTGCCTCTCTGATAGAGCGTGTCAGGTCAACACCTTTTGAATACTTTCGTTCCACCTCTGATTGACATTTGAAGTTTGATTTATTAGGATTCATTTAGTTTGTGCCTGTGTAACCAAGAAATAGAACCTACTTTCATGACAGTTCGGTGGAAAGGGACTCCGCGATCGCGTGCGAATGACCAAAGCATTCGGGAAGCTGTGGCGGTGAAGCCGATGGTCCCCGCCCAGGACAAGGCGGTGACAAGGCATGCCATAACGGTGGTCCCAGACTTGGAGCCAGTGACATTGTAAAATATTTGTATGAAAGGAAACCCGGTCTCCGTTGCCTGTTACCAGCCTGGTTATTATAAAAAAATCTTAAGTCCGAGGCTTTTCGACTTACCAAAACTTCCTCAGCATCTCCAATACAGAATAGGATAGCTAGCATCATAGCAAAGCCCATTGCGCCGTTGAGTACCATTGTGGTGAAAATTGCCCGCGGAACATTCACAGCAGCGTTTTCGATTTCCTCCGCCATCTTACAAAGTCAGTCGTTGATTTAATAGGACCGTCATGGACAACTTACATGTACCGAAGACATGTACCGAAGCATCGGCACCTTGAGAAGAACAGTTAAAAATATTAGAGTATTATATTGGATGTGAGACTCACCAACAAAAGTTGCAACATTTCCAATGAAACCAACACAAAAGGACGGTCCTTGACTTGACCAGCCCCCTCCATTCAGAGAAGTGAGGAACACACTCCTCGCTGATCCATGTGGGGCCATATAAACAACAGTGATCAGAATAGCAAAAAAGCCCAAAATATGAAAAATCAGGATAAAGCCTTCAACCTTGGGAAGCCATTTGCTAATCACGGTATTGAGGAATATACACACTGCGATAACCCCCCAGCTCAAAAGTGTAGCATGCCATGCCTTCGGACTGTATTCTGGGTGGTTGAGAATGACCATCCCTCGGATAATGGCACAGACGTATATAGCACCTGTGGCAAGTGTTGCAACCCACGCAATAGTCGTCAATCAAGCTAGATCAATTTTTAGCTCATGAGTCGACTTCATGCTAATATTGAGCAATAAGAATAACGGATTTATGTACTAAAGCCATGACTTACCAGTAATATAGCTGTAAAATTGTTTCTGGCCTTTAGGCGCTAGCATAGATACCCAAAAGTACTGGCCGCCAGCAATGGGTGCACTTCATGACTACCGGTAAGCCTTTGGGCAACTTCATTTGGTGTGGAAGACTTACATTGAAGCCAATTCAGAAATTACAGTATAAACCGACAAAGTACAAAGCCAAGCGATGATAAATCCATACAAAAGGCCAGTGGGCCCTCCACTGGTCTGAAACCAGTCGCTGAAAAGTGGTAATGATCGGACGACAAACTTGTACAAACCTGACGCAAACAGTCTATTCATACAATTAGTGTATGCCTCAATCCCACGAGAGCATGAAACTTACGCCAACACGGTCTCTCAGGTAATTAGAATAGTGCAACTGAACCCAAATAGCGATAAGAATCCAAATCGACGCTACATCTGTCAGAAACGATCGAAGCTTTAGGTCGGAGTTTTCGAAAACAAAAACCGATAGTGTACCTTGAGGATCTGCTTTTTGCCCATACGGTCCAGCTTTTCCACGTCGCTATTATGAGAATTGGTGCCGTTGCGCTCCACATTTGTATATGGCCCGCCATTGAGCGCGTGAGCCACGTTCCGATCCTTAAGTTCCATATCTGTTTCCATGGTTGGTAACGAATGGTAGATTTAGTTCAGAGAAAAGACTTTTTGTAGCAATGTGGATTATAAGAAGACAAATTCAAATTCTTTTCAGAAGGGAGAGATGTTCCCTAGTTGCAAGTCGGAAAATTGGCAATACTGGTAATTACCTTGATGGAGGGAGCGCCTCGCGACTCCATGCTCATTCAAGCGGTCCGCTCCATAGATTCTGCATTACACTGAATCCTTTTCAACGGAAGTAGCGTTCATGTTACCATGGCAGGGAGTTGCTCAATCATGTGCGCAATAGTGCTGTAGGTTGGGTGGAAACGGTTATACTCGTTGACTGAGAGAAAGCAAGAATTGCGATTGGATCAAGGTATATACGTCGACACGATTCGCCCAAAAAGCAATAAGCTAGTGACCATATTTCTATTCAAACGTTATAATTTGGATCTGGCTTGATTGTCGATGTGACAATATTTGTACAGCCCCTTCGCAAAAGTAGCAAGATGTTTCGCGACCCTAGAGACTGTGGGAATAGGCAATTGACATACATATACCTTGCAAAATACTCTGCAACACACTAGTAAGATACCCTAGAATCTTATTACTTTTGCGAATGGTCTGTATGCCACGTTCAGAAAATTTCCAAGCAAATACAATCTAACCATGAGGCTCAATGGAGCAAATTGGAACCTGTAAATCTCTCTCGGGATTATTCCTCCAATTTAGCTGGCTACCATAACTTGATCAAACTGTTGCCAGCTCTACCTATATTCCAGTAAAAATTATTAATCATATGATGTACGCTATTTTGTAGCAACATGATGTAAAATATAGCGTGGCGTCATCTACTAAAAGAACAATTATCTATCTGATAACCACAACTATAGAACAATAAACACCAACATTACAATCGGATTCATTACAGAGATAGAACCTTCCATTAGCAGTGATCTTTCATTCAAAAGATAAAAGAAACCTCCGCACTTATAATCAACCGCCATTCCCAATACCCGGATATGCGCTCTCTGTGTCGTAAGGCTAACAGTAGCACCATTTGACCTGAAGGCAACGCTAAGTCCGATACATGAACAATAGCATAACCGTCATTTAACGCTCAAAATGAGCCAGCCACTTTCTCTAGAGATGCAGAGAGTCTCTCTGATTGCTCTAATCAATCGTAAGCAAGTGTTCTAACGTGAATGTAGCTCGCTCACGAATCAGACATTGAGTCTTCTCTGTGTGGCTCAGATTGAGGACAAACTGTTAATTATTTAGCTTATCAATTGAACTGGCATCAACAGAGACCAAGGGGCTTTGAGCTTTCAGTTCTGCATTGACTAGAGATTTTGTACTGTACTGTAGAGCATGTACGCTAGTCTGAAAAGGGGTCTTGGCATTAGGAGGACCGAAATGGCAAGCTACAGTAACGCTGCTAGCTTGGTCGAGAAAACTTAAGCACTTCCTGACATCCACCATTTTGACGATAATTTTGAAAATAGGGTGAGCGGTCTATGCAGGTGGGTTGCACCCGAGGGTGCCGTGGGTTTTAACCGTGAGCTCCAAAGCCACACGGTCATAGCTAATCCCACCCATTGCGGGCGCCGCTCTGAAATTATGATTGCGTTTATTAAGCTTTGTAGGATGGGATACTAGTCAATTCCTTCAAACATCTAGATTGTTCATGCTAGATAAGGATTGTGATTTAATCAAATACGATTTTGAAGATTCCGTCCTCCTTCTGGCTCTCCAGGATCCGAGGCACAAGTGATATTACCGTTAGTTTGAAATTCCACCTTGATAGCACTTTAATAGAAGGGCTAGAACATAATTGTACAGGAATGTAAACAAAGATACTATACAAAAACTAGTTTTCAAGTGATATCCAGAGATCTAGGATAGAACTTGGGCTGTCCAATCATTCATAAACAGGGGATATATCTTTCAAGAATGAATTGGTGAAGCAAATCCCCGAAAAGAAATTGTGCCCAATTACTCGCTGCTCAAGCAATTCCACTGGATATTGGTCGCAAGTTTGATCTTAGAGTCGTAAAGTGGCTCATAAACTAAATCTCGCCTCAAATACTGATTTGTGTCGATTGTACAGCCGCGGACTCCTGTTCTAATTAGACCTTGACCAGTCCTGCGTGCCGTAACATAGTATGATTATTCGAGCAAGCCCTCCCTTGTAATTCTGGGGCTGCCAGCGGAAGAGCTCGTTCCCGAAGCTGGGAAATAGAGGATCTACATCATTTTGGTACAATTCGATATTCCCTCTCGGGTAATTCAGTCTCATCTCATCCACTATATCGTATCATATCAAGAAAAAGACACTGGTAGGGTTTAGCCTCCATGGCAGTGCGACACGAAATAACTTTGCCGTGCTTCACGAATCCCATGTACCGTGAAGTCTCAAAATGATTTCTTCCTCAAACATTTCACGATCTCGATACCTGAATATTTCTATATATACATGTGGCGTAGTGCTTATCGATGGTACTTGACGCTTGTCAATATAGAAATCTAATGTTATTGGGGTGAACTTCCTAGTGCCTTGCACAAAATTAGATGCGAGGGGCAGCAAATGCGCAATTAACCACGGTGAAAATCAATCCAGGATTTCAAATTGTTCATTATTTGTCCAAATACGAGGCGAAAAGGGTGGATAAGAGAGGGGTGTGGAAGACCCAGCCCACAGAAGAAACCTTTATGGAAAATCTATGGATCGATCCCACAGCGTTTGGTCATTATTCTTGATCGTTCTAAAAGAAGAACAAGGCGAGTAGTATGAAGGACTGAATGTTCCAACAGTTGCGTCATGTGCTTACTGTCTGAAAGGGTTGATTTTGTTCCAGTCTCAGAAGCCTGGACGTTGTTGGTTGGTCGCTTAGCACATGGCCCGTGACCCAAGGTGGTGCAGACATCCAACCTAAGAACACAGTTCACCCAACTTCAAAAGTCGTTTCTGCTCTATCCCTAGCCTCTTGATATATTTTTTCCTGAACGGCTTGTTTTCATGATGGATACCAAAGTTCTGCACGGGCCAAAACTTCCTGCGGCATCAATGATGTCAAAAGAACTCGACAGTCTACCTTATCCTCCCAACCTTCTGCCTGGAGCTTGAGATGTCAACAGCCCTTATGGCACAATGCGATTGTATGAATGGGGACCAGAAGAGGGCAAAAAAGTGCTCTTCGTTCACGGGTTGAGTACCCCTGCACCAGCTCTTGGAACTGTTGCCGATACCTTAACAAAACGAGGTTGCTGCGTGATGATCCTAGGTAAGTGGGTTATCTCTCACACGTTGCCTATTATTTTATCACTTAGGAGTACTTACATATTACCCAGATCTTTGGGGTAGAGGGTATTCAGATGCCTCTTCGGATTTAAAGCATGACTCGCGCCTATACGCAACGCAAATTCTGCTTGCCATTTCCACTTCTCCAACTTCATGGACAGGCTCAACTCTGGTGGCTTTTCTTTGGTTGGGTACTCTATGGGTGGTGGAGTGGTAGTTTCCTCTGCAGGATACTTTTCTCAGCTGATCAATTCGATCGTGCTTATGGCTCTTGGGGGGCTTTACACGAGTCTGCCTCTGGAGTAACATGCATTACCTGTTCGCTACCCTTGGCTCTTCCCATCAACGTGTCTCAAATACGTGATCAGAATGCTACTTAACGAAACTACTGGTTCTGTATCGCAGGATAGTCCTACAATTGCCAATTCTCATTCCGGCAATGATATTCAAGCATCAACAAGAAAAACCCTGTGCACAGCGATCTCGCCAGAACGTTCGTTGGACGTCACAGGGGTTGTCAACTGGGAAATTGACAACAACCAAGCTTTCATTCATAGCGTTACTAGCTCTATCCGACATGCGCCAATTGAAAATCAATTTTCGGCCTATAGCTTTCTGGGAACGTTGCTCGAAGAGAAAGAAGGCTCGGAGACTGTTTCAGGACTACGTAACAGGTTGATGGGTACCAAGATTTTACTACTTGTTGGCAATCAAGACGGCATTTTGCCCAAACATCAGCTTTGCAGAAATGCGCAAAATACCTTGGGCTCACAGAACCTGGTGATTGTGGGATTTGATGGTGGACATAGTCTCTCAATTACACAAGGAGTAGAAGTTGCGGAGGTCATATCTGATTTCTGGGAGTTATGAATCGTGGAGATTGTGTTTTTGGAACTGCACAATTTCAAAAACTTCACCGTATAATTTGTAGTGGTTACTGGGACTTTTAAAATGGAACTGTTCTAGTTTATCGTGAAACAAACAATGGCGAATTTTTTGCTATTCTATGGATTTATAGAACCTCAGGTCTGGAATGAATCGTGTGACTCTAGTATTTATATCTATGAAACACATTAAAATGCTTGTTTACTTAGCTGTAAAAGATAAAAGATATACAATCCTCAACCACCTACGCTGTGACAAAAGAGCGCACCAAAAGTCATTGGGCTATCGATATCGCGTTTCGCAACTTCTGCTTTGTCGATCTTGTCATCCTGTGATTTGCTTCAAAGGATTGAGATCATTCATTAAACGCAACATTGACATGCACATACATACTTGAAGATTCTTAGTCAGACCGCTAATCAATTCCTCTGCTCCATCAGTAAGATGCACTGGCCGCCTGCCCAATTTTCCAAGAGAAGATGGAAACATACCTATTTGAGAACCGGTAAAGGAGCGGATGTCAAGCGTTGGAACCCAACAGTGTGGTTACACTACAAGGTTGTATGTTGGCTCCTTACCACCAGACTTTGTGGTTGTGGTTAATGGCAATTATTCGTCTCAGATCATCAGGGATTGAGACTAATTGCAATCTAGGTTCGAAAGATTCCCTGCAGTGACGTGGACCTCGTTTTAGGAAGGTATGGAGCCTTACGCATGCACTTAGTTTTACAATTTTTATATTGGTGAAGAACCTAACGCCACCCTAGTATTGTGCGAAGATCTCGTAACCATGCTGGGAGCTGCTCAAGAAGATATATTGGTCACCTTGAAGTGGCAATGCCAGTTTACTCCCCATGTAATGCCTCGCACTTGAATGGGGTGTTGCAAGAGAATTAATTCTAGCCACTATACACCACAGACAATTTCAGAACTTGTTCGTTGTGTTAGCGACAGCGACAGCGACAGCGAGCCACAGTGAAGTGGTGGTTGCATGGAAATTATTAACAATAATGCGGTTACACAAGCCTGTCATTTTTTGTTTATACCCATCAGCTCCCTTCTTTCTTCATCCACAGAAACAACGTTTTACTCTACTCAAACTCATAGGATTCAACAAAAATTTGAATTTTGACACATTGGTATAATGATCACTTCAATCCTTTATGCTAGAAGCATGGTGACGTCAGACGACTATAGTCCAGCTGTGGGTGTAATCAACTGGATTATGATGTGCTCAACCGTCTTGAGCGTGTGCGCACAGCTTGGTATGAAGCTATTTGTTACTAGAGAGCTTAATCTAGACAACCTAGTTATCTCCTTAGCTATGGTATGATTCTTCTAAGTTTGTTTTACTAATACTTACCATACTCAGCTCTTCAGCATTGGCCAGTCTATCGCACTGGCAGTCTTGAATGCCAATGGCTTGGGAATGCAGCCTAACACCTTAACGTCCTCAAAAATCATGATTTACTCCAAGGTTAGTCCCTTTTCATATGGTTCTTCTTAGAGATTTTCTGTTACGGAAAGCAGTTCTCTAACTTCAGTTGTAGGCTGTGTACGCATCAGACTTGCTTTTTATAATCAATTTAGCGCTTTCGAAAGCCTCCACTCTCCTTCTCCTACGACAGATTACCCCAGTAATGCTGCATCGCAGAGTAGCTCTAGGCACCATCCTCTTTGTCGCTTTGTGGGGTGTAATTAGTGTCTTTGCGAGTTCTTTTCAATGTACAACTCCAAATACGTGGGAAATAATGGGTTCAAAGTGTTTTGATAGAGTAAGGTTCTGGTTTCAGCTGCGTATCAATTATATCTAATTGGTGTAGGTTGCATTTTGGACTTATTTTGGTGTCACAAATATTATGACTGAGGTCCTAGTGATTGGACTTCCATTTGGTTTCCTCTGGGCTGTCCACATAAGCCAGAAACAACGTTGGATCATCTTTGCTTGTTTGGGAGTAAGAGTTAGGTAAGTCAGCAAAGAACGTACTCGCATCTCTGAATATTTTCAGTTAACAAATCCAGCATAATCGGTGCTGTAATTGCTCAACTCTTCTTCTTGCACCACGACAAGTCCTCGCTTGACTTTGGTAGATGGCCTTACTATATTTGCATGATATTTGTACAAAGTCTCAGTTTAATTAAAGCCTGCTTCCCCTTTGTCAAAAACTTCATGCTTGGGCTTGAATCTGGAATGATACGGATTGACAACCAAGAAATACGACGGAAAATGAGCGCTGCTGACTATCTCTCCTCAGGCAGCAACCAAGGCACTAAATACTTGAAACGCACAGGATCAGTAGCTAATGGTGCGACTATGAGCTCACCTCAAGAAGGCCTCAGCATGGAGCTGACTGAGATTGATAACATGAGGCCAGAGCCAATAGATCACAGGACTACAATTTCTACTACACCAGGGCGACCAGAAACTGGAAGTGAGAGTAGCTTTGAAGGAAGAATCAGAGCGACAACTGAGATTTCAGTAAATCATGGTGGTTGATATCCAAAGAATCGCCCTATGGTGTCAGTTATCTGTGCACAAAGTTTTCAGAGACTGTGTAGTCTCTTTGGTATGGTGGAGAGAGTTAAGATCAGGATTGAGGAATGTATCTAAGCCCTAGCCCTAAGAGCGCACTTAGGTTTTAGTAGTATTACTATATTAAATTATATATGTCCTTTTAACTTTACTTAAATACTGTACCACCTCCAGGGCTGCACAGCTGGGATAGAGAGTCACGTGAGTGCATGTGACCTTGAGCATTCCACCTGCGAGGTCCCTTATCTCCTATACGGTTTGGAGGTCTTGCGAAGAGCCGCTACTATGTGTTTCGCTTAATTCTCAAATGAGACGTTGCAAAAAGAAGTTAATCAGTTCTGACATAGTATTAAGCCAAAAAGGAAAGAATACACAAACCTCAGAGTTCTTGTGGAAATGCATTCTTGTGAAGTCAAGAATATAGGAACGTCTAAGCTATGGCGTGTCATGAATTGAATAAAGGTGTTCTTGGAGTAACCTGTAAGCTGCGAGCAGGCAGAATAGGCAGCCTCTCTTTGGAATTCTTATCACAGCAGATGGCCCATCAAAGAGCTTTCAAACCCACAAGACATCCCACAATCTTTCCCATGGAGTCTGCAACTATCCGTTTCCTTCACAGTAATGCGTATTTCCCTCAATAACGAAAATATATGTCCCATGGTCTCCCCTAAAGATGCACTTTGCATCGTCGGCAAAAAGGGTGGTCCAATCTGCCTCCACATCCCCAACATGTATACTGTTGTGCAGTTACTTTCGCAGGTTTCTTAACCAGATCGTATAAATTGTCCATGATATTGAGGCAAATGTCTCCATTTGTCTCACAGAAACTTCGGAATTCCCCTCTGTCGTGAAGGGAGCCATACCAAGTACAAGCAAATGATACACAAGAATTCTTGAGTGCTCTATCGCTTTCAGGCGAACCTTCAAAAACAGTCTCTAGAACTTCAGTGAGTATATGTAGGTTCTTTTCGCCAAGCTTTGATAAGGCATTATCAAAATGTTTCTTGGCTAGAGTTTTAAGAGGTTCTACCATATATTTGTCTGCCATCACGTAAACGTGGGTGTGTACAAGTAGATCAGAGGAGAATGGATCCGTTGCGGAATCTTGAGCCCCCAGTTTGGAGCCAGATTGTGATAGAATTACTCCTTCTTTGGCGACTGAATTCGCAAATTTGTCGGCGGCTGTTTCCCCATTGGGTTCATACTTGTCGGTATAGAGGAAATCAATAAAGTACCCAACGATATCAGGACTTTCTTCTGCAAGCTCAACCACTCCAGTGCGGCTTTCCTAGCATCAAAGATATATCTTAGCAAAATTCTGGAACCTATTGAGAAGACATAACTACCTTGAAGTTACCATTTACACATGCGGCAAAAACGTCAACCTGTCCGCAGACGATTGCTTTATGAACCTTGAATACCTTGCCGTTGCAATGAATCTCCAAGTCGGCATATTTATTGTTGTTACGCAAGCTAGACAAAGCTCACATTAGAGTAGATATTAAGAGGCCGTGGGTTTGATGGAATACACTTACGATGCTAGCATAGAGTGCAATCGCTTGGATTCTGAAAGTGATTCGGCAGTCTGTACATGTTTAACCTTCAACCTTATGATGTAAACATTACGAACTGACCATTTTGGATACTTCTAAGTAGAGCACCGGCACAAGCCTTTTTGACGAATACCTGGCAATTTTGTGCGCAAGCTTTCGCTAATGCACGGAAATTTTATTGTCAAAGGGGTTTGGGGCAGAAGGTTTGTGCTCTCTAAGCTAAGGACTATCAAGCACATATGCTAGCGTCGGAGCTCACTAGTCCAAAAGGAGCGGAGCAAGCTAGCAGACCCATATGATTTACAATCATGTGACAGATACATTCACGCAGGAAAAGATCTTGAGAACTGACTTCACCCTTTTGAGTACGTTGTAGGAAGAACCAAGACATTTGTTGACAAGTATCTGGTGACTCTGTACCCGTAATGAACGCCTATTTCCCATTAAAACACCGTCCACGCTCGTATATATTCTTTGTGTCTGCTAAGTTTGCAAAGAAATCTGAAGAACAAGTTGCTGTTGGATTATAATTAGCTGATTCACTTATGTCCTTAATTTCGCCAGCTATGTGCTTTTTATCTTATGTAGCCCAAATTCCAAATATAACATCGGAGATTTTCTGTCATTAGAAGCAGTGATAAGTCAAATTATATTTTACAGATAATATAGATTAATTCGTGTACAAAGTCTACTGAATCAAGTCACAAATCTTTGGCCAAAAATAGTACAGCCCCTCATACTAGTGTTTATTCATTTTCTACTAGCATTTCTAAAATTCAAATTGTCATTTTCCCCAATTTTAGCCATTACACGATCACTTTTAAGTCTCACAAGAACCCCATGCCGAGGATTAGTGTTATTATAATCTTTTTCTGGGGATGATTCTAACGAAGTTCCTTCCTAAGTGGCAGCCGGTAAATCGACGCCCGGGTGTTTAGTATTTCGACGCCTACCCCCCTCGCCTAATTAGTGGTCCGAGCTTTAGTTGCGGCATTCGTAACAACTCTACCTTTCTCTCGACACTACGCTTTTAAAAGTACGGTAACCCCCTATTATTTATTAACATGTCTATGCTATATTATTTAAGGGGTATATTAAAAAAAAGAAGATTAAGTTGACAAGTATATTTTTAGGTAAGTACTTAATTCTTATAGTAAGTTCGTCTTTAGCTATATTACGTATCTACAAGTATTATAAATAATAAATAATTATAAGTAAAATTAATTAAACTAAATTTTACAACTTAACTAATTATATAAAAAGCCCCATCTTAAAAAGTTACAAGAGTCTAGGACTCTTGTTCGCTCTTATAGAGCCTTTAGATGAGTGTTCGGGGACATTCACTCTCTATATAGGCCGTGCCCTTAGTACTACATTAGGCAGTACTACACGTATCTATATAGAGAGTGAATACTAGGTACTCATGATAGTTCCGCTATATTTCACAAAGTGTGACGACACGTACGATGTGTTGCTCAAGGAGCCTCCAAGGTGTAGGTTATGGAATCGTAGAACTGTCTATTCGAAGATTCTAAGCTGAGGAGAAGAGGAGAGCTCGTGAGAGCTTGAGTCTAAATACAATGTGGCTCGCTAAGGAAGCCACGTGATATGAATGGCACGTGACGGTCAGAACCGTCACACAAAGACGTTATACGCGAGAAGTAGGAATAGCCTCAAAGTTAAGTTCAAAGTATATACGCTAGCAAAAAACTTTTATTACCCTACTACTAGCTTGAAAAAAAACCTACTCGCCTAAATAGGAACTGTATTTACTACTAACTAAAGGGTAGTGAATTTCTTATAAATTAGGCGAGGGGGGGGCGTCGAAATACCAAACACCCGAGCGTCGATTTACTAGCTCCCCTTCCTAAGTTCTTATCGAATTAGTATAGGAATGGCTACAATCATGATATCTCATATCAAGCTGATCTAAGGTTTTATGGTATAAGATTTTGCTTGTGTTGATACATTTTATAGGAAGGGTCGTGTTATTATAATTGGGTTTTAGTGATAAGAATAATACTAAGTAATCCCCATGGAGGATATACCATCATAGGTCGTGATTCAAACCTACTGCGCTAAACACTTTCGATGGAAAAGATTGTCGGTTTATAATAGTGAATAGCTATTAGCTAGCTCCGAGCGTAGCTACTCCTTCGGGACTAGCGCGCTCCACTAGCGTACTCTGGCACCTACAAGTACGTAGGGCCTCAGCTAGCTACACTTGCTTCGGCATGCAATACAACAAGGACTTAGTTATACCACATAATATAGGTCTATTGCATCACACTTTATTGACTTAAAGTCAAACCAACAAAGATGGAGACAAAGAGGGCTGTGAAGGATTTTCTTACTAGGGTAAGAGTGAGATTTAAGAAAAAATTCAATTTGAAGCGTAAATACAGTATCCTGTACAAACACTACATCCTGAATCTATAACTAAAATTAGTAGCCGGCTCAAAAATCCCAAACTACAAGAGTCAATTCATGTAGTAGGCAGAGCCAGAGAAGAGAGTTGGTTATATTTAGTCTAAAATATTTCGTTTAGTACATTCATAAGTTCTCTAGACTACGTGTTCCTAAGTATACCTACTCACGCCTACTTTTCGTATTTCTATTTCTATACCTTACTTATGTTATATATACTAACTATATACCCCTGCTTCTATCTTATAAGCTCCGTTACCCCTTTTCTATCGTTTCCCTTGCCCTCCCTATTCTCTCTCTTACTCTATTACATACCCACTATTATAGTCTAGCTATCGGACAGAAAGAGAGAAAGAAAGACTAAGGAGGAGTAAGTAGTAAGCAGTTATTAGTGCGACACGTACCTTACTTAGCCTCTTCAAAAATGTAGTATTTAAGGGCTAGCCACATAAGCGAGGGCACGTATATATAACTAAAATATTTCTCCGCTTCTATCACTTTCCCCCCCTCTCTCTCCCCCTAATAATATACTAGGGTATAACTCTTATACGATAATAAGGATAAGATATCAATAGCATAATAGTAAGGGCGTAACAGTAAGGATACACAGCAGTAAGGTGCGGTAGTAAGGTGAGTAGGAATACATGTGAAAATGCTAACCTACCTAATTAGGGACGTGGAGTCAAAGAGTGGGGGTATAGGCACAGTGGTAATAGTAAACCTACGGCTTTCGTAATTTGCGATCCGCGATTTGGTCACTTGGTTTAGATATAGATTCAGGATAACGTGAGCGCGCACTTAGGTTTTTGTAGTAATACTATACTGCTTTATATAGTCCTCTTAAGTTTAGTTACACAAATCTTCTTGATATAAACATATTGCTTCAGTACAACAAAAGCAGAATTGTTAAATTTTCTGCTCATTGGCAACAGAGCTCTAGTTGGGCGTATTTTCCATTTTTGCGCACTAACTTAATCCCAAGTTATAAATTGTGCCTTAGTGGTGCTGGGGGTTACTCGCTACCTCCTTGTTAAGTTGCTAGGAACTCCTGTTACAACTGCTCGCGACGCAATTGATCCTAATGGGCTGTATGTAGCTTATTAATAGGAAAAAAAGGACAAAACTCAGATCTAAGCTACAGAGAAAACAAGATAATGAATTCAAAGTGTCAATCGGACAATTTTATGCCGTTGAAGTTTCCCAGACTATGACCGAAAAGTCGTGATCACGTCATTTTAAAAAACAAAATCGATGAACAGCTATCAGAAGCAAATAACTCCTTTTCTTGTCAAGTGATTCATACTCCTAATGACCCTTTCTGCTCACTTCACAGTGTCCACGTTGAAGTTGCGAAACTAGCGTGCACAACAAGAGAAGTACCCCTTGTCACCGAAATGGGGTCGGGCTTTAGTTCGTAACCACCTCATTGCCTTACTTATGTCGTTCTTAAAAAGATACTTGTACCATTCCGTGTGCCAAGCCCTTCAGGTGGTCCAAATATGTTCGTGGATCTCGGCGCTCTCACATTGTTCTGGCTGTCGCCGAAATGAAATGCAGGAAACTGCGGTGGGTTGCACTTCTGACACGGCGCAATTGATTGCTTAGCAGCTTCAGCACAAGATTTGAATGCCAGCTCCTTCAAAGCACTCTGCTTATCCAGAATTTCTAGACAGACATCGCCATTTGCCCGACAGAAATTTCGAAAGTCCTCCCTCTCGCCAAGTTTACGATACCATTCACAAGAGAACGCTATACATAAATCCTTGAAGACTCTATCGTCTTCAGGCGAGCCTTCAAATACAGCCTTTAAGACCGAGGTAAAAGTATGCAGGTCTTTTTCACCGGCCTTCCAGATTGCGCTCTTAAATCTTTGGGCGGCTATTGCACAAAGTTTCTCAACCATATACTTATCGGCGATGGTGTACATGTAGGAGTGAAGCAGCAACTCCGAGCGGTCCAAATCAATTGTTGACTCTGAAGTCTCGACGGCAGGAGTTTTTGTTTTCACCGTGTAGTCTTCGGTTTATAGAAAGTCAATGAAACAATCCACAATCTCGGGAATATCCTCTTTCATTTCGATGACCCCGGTCTGACTTTCCTAGCAACAAACATGAAGATTAATGACCGTCTATCATAGAAGCGGCGACCGACTTACTTGGAAGTTTCCATCAACACATGCTGCAAAGAACTCTACCTGCTTGCAAACGATTGCCTTATGGACATTAAACACCTTTCCTTGGCATCGGATCTCCAAGTCGGTATACTTGTCATCGCTCCGCAAACTGACCAGATCTTGATCAGATATAGTGAATTATGGAACTGATGGCTGTGATAACTTACGAGGATATTGTGGAAAGCAAAGACATGGCTTCTTTATGAGCGTGGCGGGTAATTCGGGGTGTCTTAATTTATGGAACGACGTTCACAGCTTTTGCTGGCTCGCCTCTCTGCCTCGGAGACTAATTAACATATCAATTCCTCTGGTGACTGATAAGAATAACCAACCTTGGCTCCTGCTAATGTTGGATGGGGGGCTTTCGCACACTTAACTCCTATTTAGTGACCTGATAGAAAATGGGGTTTGGATTGTGAGAGTCCGTGAAATTTGCCAGTGCGAGCAGCGTGGGGGAGGATCTCCTGAAGTTGATAGGTACAACTATTGGAATATGTATTCCGCTCTCTCTCAATGGCCACAAACGACAATGTTGTTGAGAGGCTGGCTCGGCTGGGAAATGATGGATCAATAGTGGGGTAGGTGTGTAGATCCCGAGGTTGTCCCATCATCAAAAGCGGCAACGAGTGTCTGATCTTGTGAATATCATACCCCCGGTACGTGATCTATTGTGCCAGCGTAGGACGTCTAGTACGCATATTAGATTTCAAGTTTTGCGAGCGTATCTGAGCAAGTTTTAGTCAAAGCGACCTACACTCTTAGTTTGTTTTGATTTACTAGACTAAACTAGGTGCTCGTATCGCTAGGGCTTCTTATCCGCCCTTTTTCTCACATGGTTAAAGGGATAAGAAACCTTACCTACAGTTTACGAATGTCTGGTGCATACAGAAACTGTGCGTACATAATGATGCTGTAGGGCTATTTTTAAGTGCTCGAGAGCCTGGGGTCGGATTTTTAAGTAACTCGCTAAGTAAAGGGGAGGGATAGGGGCATGGGGGGGCAGGGGACAAAGCACAACCAACTTTTAGTAGGAGCACTAGTAGAAACCTTGGGAGTATAAGGATTTGAGTCCCTCCTTTGCTTTTGATATTCAGATTCCATTAACTCGATGCTTTTTTATCCCTTATTCGCCCTACTTTTACAAATATTTACGAAAAGGGTGGGTCAGGGTAGTGGTAAATGAGGAGGGGCGTGGTAGTGCTTGAAAAGGTGCTAGGAGACCTAAAAAGCGGGCCAAGAATAGCTTGGAATTGCCTCAATTTAGTATGTTTTGTATTACTATACGCATATTCTTATACGTGTGTTTAATGTTGAACCGATTTTGCGTATTTGTACGCGGAATCAATCAAAAAACCAAAGTATTGTCTAACAAGTATATCAGACCTCTAATAAGAGTATTTCTCATATACGCTGGCACAATTGATCATAAGGAGTATTAGAGTATAAAAACTTCTTGAATCCTACAAGGGTATCACTAGAAGCGTACAGGTCCTACTCCAGAACAACGTTGAAAGATTGATCGCAAGGAGAGAAGAGATACTATATTATCAAGTCTCGTAATTTTTTGATTAAACAAGGCCTCTCTGCCCATAACCCCACTCTACCCCTCATTACTATTCACTTAGCGAACCAAATTCACTGGTTCGCCGCCTTACAAATTCTTCCAAGAGGCAGACAAGTATTGTTCACAATGAAAATAATGTTTACACTAGCTTGTTCATAGTTTGCAATAACTATTGTGAGGGTTGGAACCCATGATGGAGGCTCGGGCCATGCCCTCGCTAAGCACTGACCAAAGTCCCCGCTCAGCATTGGCCATTGCTCCACTGCTAAATTGGTTTCTCCTTTTCTACACTTTTCTACTCTATTCTTTTGACGTCACGTATTTGTCAAACAGTTTCTTGGAAGACCCCAGAAACTCTTCCTCTCTCTATATATAGAGGAAGAGATTGCATGTATGTAGTCTTCACGCACTTCTTAATTGAATATTCGAAACCACACCTTTGAGCTATTCGAGGTCTGGCCTCTCACAGACCGTGTAAAAGGAGTATATCGACTTTTAATCCTCGATGGCCATGGTAGTCATTCTACTCCCGAATTCGATCTTTTCTGTTCAGAACATAACATCATAACGCTTTGTATGCCACCGCACTCATCTCATCTTTTACAGCCATTAGATGTTAGTTGCTTTGCAGTTTTAAAGCGACTTTATGGACGAGGAGTCGAGGAGCTAGTACGAGCCGGCACATATCATATCGATAAACCAGACTTCCTTTCAATATATCGTGTAGCCCGTACAAG